>JAKCPI010008280.1:0-31631 GCA_023213315.1 Euborellia annulipes
ATCTCGGCTTATCTAAAGAGGCTATCATGGTTTTGCAGTTTTGTTATAAATTAAACGACAATGATAGTTAAAAATATTTTGAATATTTTTTAAAATACATAAGTTTAAAGTAATCTTTTGCATAATAAACATTGCACAATACTAGACCTATTAAAATATCAGAAGAATCGATCATTTAATAAAATGTCGGGTTCCTAGTGACTTTCAGAAAATGACAGTTTTCGAAGTCCTAAGCTAAAGACAATGGAATATTGGTCTGAAGAGAACAGGTTTTAAGAAGTAAAGAGGGAAGTGTGAAAGGAATTAAAATATAGATATAGGCTGAAGATCCCGGGATCATTTTCCGGGTGCCAGATGATGTTTAGTCCACCATCAATATAAATCTTTCATTTAAATTAAGTTAAATTATAAAATCTGACTATCCGTGATTTTGTTGATAATATCTCGAAATTTTCAATCCGAACAAAATTTTGGAAAAGTCTTATCGAAGCAAAAGCCATTGCCCAAAACAAAAGGGCAAATGTATGAACAAGACGAAAACCGAGAACAAAGAATACGTGTGAAACGAAATAGAATAAAGAACGAATATTTAAGATAATGTATTGATTTTACAAGATGTGGATTTTATAACTGGATTATCGTTATTTGGTAAATAAAATATATTCAATTTTACCAACATAAAAATGCACTGTAAGTGGATAATGAAACTTGAAAAAATTATTAATAAATATTTTGTCAATAAATTGGGAATTAATATACAGCACTAAGTTCACTGGAAAGAAAACTTTCCTCTTCTGAAATAGATGAGAGGTTAATCAATTTTTAATATATGATAAACATATTTTTTTTCTTTTTGCAGATTTGTGAAATAATAATTAGACCAACTGGAGACGAACATTAAATATTGTTAGAAATTTTTTTAAATTTAATGTTAATATTTATAGCACATGGGTATACGAATAAATTGTAAACAAAAAAAAAAAATACATGTGTAAATAAAATATACTTGAAATTGAATGGTGAAAAATAAAATGAGAAAACTACTTTTTAAAAACAGTTCTTTTTATTAAACTGAAATTCATTCTCTTTAACAAAACCTAAATATATTTGACTATTCCTTTTAAGATTTTTCCTGGGATCCAATTGACTTTTGGAGTTATCAATATTTTCATTGTTAATATCTCAAACAAGAGAGGTAGGAGGACGACGAGTAAGTGAAAATGAGGAAAAAAAAATAAACAAAATCTATCAAGAATGCAAAGGTTATATTGAAGAAATATAGAATATATATATGTGAGTAGGCCTCTATATATTAATAATATATATATGTGAAGATGATGTCTACGAAGAAATGTTTAGGACTTGAAACGAGGTAAGTCATCAAGTTGAAGAACGGTAGGTTATAATATTTCTTATAAGTTCGTAGAAAGTATAGTTATAAATAAAAACCGGACAAAAAAGCATAAAAATATGGAAATAAAATTACTTAAAAATCTTGAATTTAAATTTGAAAAAAAGCATCTCATAAGCAACTTCTACTCATACCAATGACAGATACAAAGGGGGGGGGGGGTAAAGGAGATAATTAATTTTAATATAAAATTTTAAAAATTAATACTCAAAGATTTTATTTGTATATATATTCTGGTAAACAAGTATAGAATGCAACTTTAAATTAGCGAAAGTGTGCGGCCCGTCCCACCAGATTACCCTCCCCTGAGAGGTTCCGCATCAGGCGGACCCGAGGCAGAATAGGGAGGGCGCGATTTACGCAGTATTTTTTTTACATGAACGTTTTTGCTGAATGTTTAAAATTATTTTTAAAAAATATATATATTCGTAAAATAAGTTACACTCAGTTTTTCGTAATTCGTGTAGAAATTAAATATCTAATGGTTGCTTATAAAATTCAGCAATAAGCATTTTGCTAAAAATGCGGTCTCTAGTTATAAGTATATTATATAGGAAAGACGCCAACATTCTCTGTGGTTTTATTTTTAAAGTTTCATTATTTAAAATCGTGAAAAAAAATAGTTTTGGGAAAATTTAAATAAGGATTTTCTTTTGACTAGGAACGACAATATGAGACGAACTTTTAGAATTAGAGTTTTGCATAAAACAATTCAATATTACAGTAATTTTAATTAAAAAAAGTATATATTCATTATAAAAAAACGAGCATTAATTTTAAAAATAATTATTCAATCTTGATCTCCTGTTGGTAAAATTATCATTTCGCAAATCTGAAAATAAATAGAGAGCAATTAATAAATATATATCAATTATTATTAATGACCCAAAAGCAGAATTATATCCGAAAAAGCACAAATTTTTTCAGCAAATAATCAAAATCCAGATAGCGCAGCCAAGAAGACCAACTACAATGGAATAAAACAATTGCAATATTTTGGCAAAAATAGAGTTTAATTGGGGTTAATTTAAATTCCGATTATTTCGAGGGCATAAAACACCCCTATTTAAAAAACAAACAATCACAAACAAAAAACTAAAAACACTCACAAGAAGCTATTTAAGCCAAACTTGAAAATTCCATTTTCTTAATGAGACGCACATTATAAGTACAAGAATGTCATAATATTGTTAATGTGTTTTGTGATATATTTTAAGAGGTGTTTAGATTTTCTACATTTAATACTTACATTGACTTTCTGTGGGGTAGATAAAATATTAATTACTATTTTAGTAATATCTTCACAATCTAATCCTGGTCTAACTTTTAAATGTTCTCTTACTTCTTGAGGAGCATTACTTGCTTCTATAATTTCAGTTTTCACGTAGCCAGGACAAAGATTCTGAAATTTTCAAATTAAATAAATATCTTAATTATTTATGTATTAATATAACCCAGAGTGAGAGGAAGAGGAGAGGCTTAATTTGATGATAAAAATATCGCCTGCTGAGAATCATAATGGCGAAATTTTGAGACATTTTAATTACTAAAACTTTTGAGTTAAGCCTAGGCCTTCTCTTCTCTTTTGAGTGCCAAAGTGGCGAAAATATATTTCCATTATTTGCTATTGATTCTGGCCTATTCATTTATTTGTTGGCCAGCTATTTAAATGTATATGTTTATAAAACTTTCAAACGCCTCCTTTTTTCGAATTGTTGAATTTCGGACTTTCGCCACTATGTTTCTCAGCAGGCGATATAGCCTTTTGGCAAGAGAAATTTATACATTAGAAATTAGAAATTTTTCAAAAATGATGAAGAAAATTTTGTAAAGTTAATTTCTTTACTTAATGCTAACAAAATTGAATTCCGACAAACAAACAAAAAGAAAATAAAATGCAGATAATTAACTTTTGGACGGTTTTGCAATAAAAGAATAAAATTGGACAAAAAGGTAATTTTTTTTGTCTTTTAAGCGAGAAATATCGTGGACAGAATGTCGATTTTTTAACCGATGTATGCTTCGGTTTAGAGTTAATGAGGATTTAGTATTATACGCCATTGAGCTGAAAAGATCATTTTTTCTTTTAACTCAATATTTGCATTTGTCTCAAAGAAAAGTGAGCAAATACCTTTGTGACGAATAATATATCATTGAATTTATATTGGTAAACTTACAGCAACACGAATATTTGTTTTTAAAGCTGCAACCTCTTTCCGCAGACCATCAGAGAGAATCCGCATAGCATGTTTACTTGCTACGTACATTGTAAATGCTGCTCCAGCAGCTGAAGGTAATACATGGCCTAAATTACTAAAAAAAAAAAACCTTTAGTTTTATGTTTGAGACAAAATATTATGAATGGAATTACATTTTCTACCTGTTAATATTAATAAATTGTCCATCATCGATGTTGTGCTTACGCATTGAGTGAACAGCATGACGAGAACAAAGGCTCATACCATATACGTTTGTATCTAAAATTTCCTTCCAGCCATTGGTGCTGTCGTTGCCTGCGTTAAGAAGTATCAAAATTATTTTTGTTAAATTGATGTTTTTTGGTTGTAAAATTTTTAATCTATTTAAAGTAATCTACCAAAAGAGTAATGTAAAGAGTGGGAATTCAATTAAAAAGAAAAAAACCTTGAATTAGACAAGCATCTACCACAGAATGGAAGGACAGGTAGGGAGGGAGGGTGACCTTCAAAGATAACTGACCTGAACTCGTTAAATAACACAAAGGTGTTGTTTGGCCCAAGAGAGCTATGCTTTATTTATTATTAGCTTAGTAAATGATAAATATTTATTATATTCAAACCTAACATTTTAAAAATAAGGAAATTTTATTTGATTGAATGATATAAATTCCTAAAATATTAAAAAATCTATAAGAAATTCTTTCATTTCCGTTCAATAACATACAATTGTATTGTGGAACAGGGGTGGACAAAAGGGGGAGGGAGCAGCGGACCCTCCTTCCAAACGTGAAATAAAAATAAAAAACAAAAAATATAAATTTATTTAAGGTTCAGGAAATCTCAAATGAGCAACGCAGCTAGTCGTTTTTTCAATTTTTTTTTAAATGCAAAGTGGGCCAACGTTTCGGTCGCATATAGGGCTATCATCAGGACCAAGCCATTGTCAATTTATTATTCCTCTTGGTCATATTGGCCAAAGAAATCATTAATAATGCAATAAACTCAATGACCAAATTATTAGAACCAGTGTGTTATTATGGACTGAGAGTGAGTGAATGAAAAAAAAATAAATAAAGTAAAAACTGAAAAATTTACGCCATCTGTAAGAGTAACGCCATCTCTTATTCCAGTGTGGCATTTAATAAAATCAGGGTGGTTAAAAAAAAACCCCTTTTAGATTTTGACCAGGGCACTGGTCAAAAGTGGTTAAAACCGTCCAAAATTGGTTTAACAAAAAAATTTATTAAAATTGTTTAAGTAGAAGAAATTTAATGGCTGAGTGGTAATTATCAGGATTAGGTAGATGTAGGCAGCCATCAATTAATAAAAAAATTTTATTTAATTATCGTCGGCGTTTCGGAATCAAATCGATCCCATCTTCATTGGTACCCAATTCAATTGAAATAAATTGTCGCATGAGACAGGATGAGAAAACGCGATCCTAGGTACAAATGGCCAGAACGCTAACCACTACACCAAGGCCCGAGGGCATTTTTCCAATTTCAAATATTAATTAGTCACGAAATAAGAAATTTCATTAACATTGATTATACCAAAGGAAATTTTTTATGGTGTAATTAACCAAAGCGAAGACTCAACTTTATATAGGGGGAGAGGGCGGGACATTGGGACACGAGGCACATTGGGACATTCGAATTTTAGCGCTACTAAATGTAAAGTTAGATTGTACTCTTTGACCATTAGGGTGCATTAAGTGCCCATTTTATTATAGAAAAATTTTAACAGCGTCAAGCTACGCCATAGCTAGTTACACGTTGCTACATCATATTTGTCCTGCGTTGTAAAAAAATCGGAAATCGTTTGAGGTCGATTATTTTTCATATGAACGTTTGAATTAAGAGAGTTGAAATATTAGAGATAAGTAGACTTGTTTATTCTTACTATTTCGGTACATGCAGATGTAATTGTTTATTTTAGCTATTTGTATAGCCTCATTTTGTTTATAAACATGATTGAGGTAGATTGGGACATCTAGCGAGAGGCACATGTGGACACTAATAAATAAGAAATTATATATAATATTTAAGATATTATATTGTGGACAGGGCCGCAGACTGACTTGACGGGCCCCGGGGCTACTTACCAAAATAATCCAAACTAATGTGGTACTTTATTTGAAACCTCTCGCGTATTAATCTAATTTCAAAAGACTTTCCGATGAGCTAGAGGTGGGAAATTTGATATTTAAGGGTCATTTTTGATGACGCTAATCATCAGTTGGGTTTTACCAAAATATACCAAACTAATGTGGTACTTTATTTGATGTCTCACGCTTTCTTAATACTCTATAATAATAAAAAAGTCTAAAAAGATTAAAATAAAAATATAATAAAAAAAAACTTTTTAAAAAAAATGCTTTTATTTATATCGAACTAAAAAGAGATAAATAATTTAATTCAATTGTTCTTGTTAAAATTGTTGAATATTTATAACTTAAAATAAAAGCGTGGGGCGCTCATTAATAGCTTAAGGAATTGTCTATAGCCTCGGAATAACTTCGAAGCGCCCCAGCGCTTTCAAGTTATAAATATTCAACAATTTTAACAAGAACAATTGAATTAAATTATTTATCTCTTTTTAGTTCGATTTAAATAAAAGCATTTTTTTAAAAACGTTTTTTTTTATTATCGTATATTTTTATTAGCTATCCTGAGTCGTGAAAAAGATTGATTTGAGATTAAAAGGCCCGGGCCCCCTGAGGAAAAAAAAATTCAAGAAAATGATTTTTTTTAAATTGAAATTTTAACCATGAAAATTATTTTTTATTAGAATTTTAAGGTGGGAACGCAATGGGCCCGGGCCCGGGGATATAGCCCCAGGGGGGGGGGGGCCTTGCCTCCCCTGTCTGCAGTCCTGATTGTGGAATATATCCGACCTGATATATTGATTGATATTGTAATCTTACTAATTGATTTTAATTTGTATTTTTTTTTTCTCTTTTTTTAAGTGAATCGTTTATTTCAGAAACCACCTAAGCGACAAAATTTCAAATCATGTTTTTGGTGCTACTGTACAACAGTTACTACAACAGTTAAGAGTGAACAGATAAAACTGCGTTGGCTGTTTTTATATATCTACCAGTGGAACAGAGCCAGGGCCCGCCCCCCAAAGCCTTCTCCAAAACAAAAAAATACCTATTGTTTTCCCTAATGATTTTTTTTTTTTAAATAATTATTTTATTAACTCTCATAAATTCTAAAATCTAACAAAAAAACTTATAAATAATTGAAAAAATCTCTAATGTTTGCGAATTTGTAGTAAAAATGTTTTTTATTTCAAGAAAAAAAAATTTTTTTTATTTTTTTATTTATCCAAGGTCGGTAGATCAAAGAAAGTTAAAAACTTGGTTTTATAACCGCTGCGACTCGCCACACTTGTTCACTTGTTTACTCTGCATATTGCATTCGAAGGTTGTGTCTTTTTGTCTTTTTATGGCAATTTCATTTATAAGAATCAAAATCAGCTTGTCATCCTGAGGAAGTTTTAAAAGTACCGTCATGAATGTTTCCTGACAATGGGTCACGTCATCCATTGTTTATCACGTAAAAGGGCTGTCCCAACAAAGTGCCTCGAGCTCTTTAACGATGGCCGTCCCCAAACTGCTGCGATTATCCCCACCCCGCCCCTAGGCTCATAAAATCTAGCGAAGCTGTGTTGCCAAAATCACTTCCTCTAAAGGGTGAGGTCATTTAATTTCCACAAAACTAAACAGCTTCCGCAGGCGGGTCGTACTGATTTTGTTTTGTTCCCATGGTCTGGATGTTTGCTATTATTTAACAAGTTATCCAAAACATTAAGTGTTTCCAAATATTACTACGTTACTTGCCATGTTCTTTCGTTTTGTTACATAGTGTGGACTGGTTTAATATTTGCGAATTTTGTATTAAAATTATTTTTTATTTCAAGAAAAAAAATTTTTTTTATTTTTTTTTTTATTTATAATTATTATATTATCTAAAAAAAAATTTCTCCACTTTAAGTTTCTTGGAGAAGGGGGGGGGGGGGGTTCATAAAACTTTTGGGCCCCCCCCCAAGCAGAAATCCTGGCTACGCTACTGATATCTACGGTAACAAAATTGTTTAAAATAATAAAACTGCATTATTATTTACACTTTAGATTAAAA
Source organism: Euborellia annulipes (assembly GCA_023213315.1). NCBI lineage: Eukaryota > Metazoa > Arthropoda > Insecta > Dermaptera > Anisolabididae > Euborellia > Euborellia annulipes. Next base: position 7,755 of record JAKCPI010008280.1, read on the forward strand.
TTAGACATACAATGAAAATGAAAAGGGGGCGATAGGTGTTAGTCAGCTTCCAGAAAGGGTTGGGGAACCGCTGTGTTAGATTGTGCCACCTTTATTCACCAAATTATTTTTTTAGAACAAAACAAATTGTTTTTGTCCACATCTGCCTCTTCACTGTCCAAATCTACCTCACCCAAGAGGTACATTGGGACAATTTGGATTTTTTGGAAAATTGCAAAAATCTAATTCATCTATTGGTGAATAAGCGCTAAGCCTATGGCAATAGATAGTGCATTTATCAGTCTCAACAACATAACATTATATGATCAATAATATTGAAAGCCAAACTATACACAGCTAATTTTATTTGTACTGTCCCAATGTCCCGCCCTCTCCCCTATATAGAGAGAGTTGAATCCTCTTTATCAGACGCCCACAACAACAACAACAACGAGAGTCAAGATGTGTGACTAAATTCAATTAATTATTTAATTAAAATAATCGCAAACAAATAGAGTGAAAAGATAATGATATTTAGAGTGTTAAGATGCAAAAAAAATATGGTGTGAGTAGTCACACAGCACACGTGTTCTGTGCTTCTCACACCAGATTTTTTTGTGTCGACATGTATTTAGTTTCCGACAGTATGGTACATTCGATTTTCAAGATGTAAAATTTCTATGGAAAAATATTTATATTTTGTTACCATGGCAACCATTTTTATTATCTTTTCTATGGCGTACAAGAGTAAAGTAGTCTTCAGAAAAATTCAATAACAAAATGAGAATATACATTTTATTGAGAATCTAAAAAATAATTGATTTTTGAATTTAAAAAAAAAAATCGTTGGAGCAAATTTTGAGAAAATCGAAAAAAAACTGAAAAAGTGCATCAGTAAAGTACTAGTACTTTTTGGTCGATTTCGTTCAAAAGCTTCGTGTCACGTCCCATGGGGGTGCCTAACTTAAATATACAATTTCAACCTCCTAGCTCTTTTCGTTCTTGAGATATTTTGTTCACAGACACGGACAGACAGACCATGTCGCGAAAACCACTTTTTTGGATTCAGGGGACCTCAAAACGTGAAGATCCATCAAAATCTTCACATCAAATTTTTGACATGAATCCAATACTTTCTCTCTATATATATTAAGATATATAAAGGTAAGAGAAAGTAAAAAAAGAAATTTATCATATGAGAGAACTATCACTTGTATGTTTTATACGTAAAAGCAATGTGTTTAAAAAAGATAACACAAATTCGTGCTCAACATTTTTTATTATTTTCCTGGACTATATCTTATTCTGATAAAATATTCTTTTGCAAAATAATATAAATAAAAAATGTATTATTTTAGATCGATTGTGTGATCTGAATGTGGTATTATTCAGGGAGACTTTCTTTTATATTAGCAAATATTTTTCAAGACTTTTTACTTGTTATTAAAATTAAAATAAACGTTAAAATTGAGCTAGGTGGTTGAAATTTTATATTTAAGTTAGGTACCCCCTGGCACGTGACACGAAGCTATTAATTAAAATCGGCCAAAAAATACTAGTACTTTACTAATTTACTTTTTAAGTTGTTTTTGATTTTCTCAAAATTTGCTACAAAGATTTTGATTAAAATTCAAAAATCAATTATTTTTTGCAATTGGAAGATTTTCGCTGGATAAGATGTATAGGAAAGAACTGGAGAATAAAACCAGCAATTGATGGACCCTCTCACATCATCTTTAATTGGCAAATATTCGCTTGCACTTGCGTCTGACCCCTGCTTCTCCGAGAAATTTTAAAAATAATCCTCAACCATTGTTTGACACGGGCCCTCCACCAAATCATTTGTTTGCACTGATGATGACTAGGCGTAATGCCAGTCGAAATATTTGCCAATTAAAGATGATGTGAGAGGGTCCATCAATTGCTGGTTTTTATTCTCCAGTTCTTTCTTATATCAATTATTTTTTAGATACTCTTTAAAATGTATATTCTCATTTTGCCATTGAAATCTTCTGAAGACCACTTTACTCTTGTACTCCATAGGAAAGATAGGAAAAATGGTTGCCATGGTAACAAAATATAAATATTTTGCCATTTTACATCTTGAAATTCGAATGTATCGATCGTACTGTCGGAAACTAAATACATGTCGACCCGAAAAATCTGGTGTGACAAGCACAGAACACAACTTTCGATTACCGAAGGGTACAGCGACAGTCACACCAGATTTTTTTCATTTCAAGTCCTAAATATTCAATGCTTTTATTTAGAATGGTGGGAAGGAGTAGCTAATGTCTCTATGGGTCGTTGAGAGAAGTGGCGGTGGATCGGAAAAAGTCAAGTTTTGAATTCAGAATTTCTATAGTGCGGAAAAGTTGCGATTAGTAAAAATCCCTTGTATTCCTATGGGGAAAACTAACGCCATCTCTTGCCGCCTCAAATAACTCGGTAGTCTATAGTGTTCTAACCGTTTTTCGAGACGCACACCTTAATCGAATTTCATCTTCCGATCGCGCATACGTTAACCTTCTATGAACTTGCGCGTTAGGAAAATAAACTCCTTGAGAGTAACAAATTTTTTTTTATGTTTTTCCAATGTTTGATACAAAAAAATTTTGCAATGAAAAAAAAGAGATTAAAGTGAAATATTTAAAAACAAGTTGAGAAAAGCGCTGCTTCGCCGCGCCCATCTCAACTTGGCCCTGGCGGGCGGCGTCTCGATACGTGATCAGTAGTTTTTCTCTTAATTTTAAAGCCCATATTATTTTTGCTAAATGAAAATACAATGAATCAAGTTTAAATTTGAGTATTCGCCCTGCCCGGCCTCTGGGTTTTGAAGGCCATGAGAAAATTACGGGCAAGAAACAAACCTAAATTTCCCTTTAATAAACTGATTAGAGCCAACGGGCATGCAAATGAAATCAGGCGGACAGGGACCTATTAAAAAAAATCAAGAATTTAAAAATAAAAATTTCGGGGGGGGGGGCAATTACACAAAAAATATTTAAACTTTTAAATCCCTTGATAGATATTCATTGAAGAATTTTAAATCCCAAAAAAGCATGTTTATATTTGAAGATGTAGAAGAATTAAAAAATTTGGGGGGGGGGGGGGTGGGCTGCCGAATTTAAAAAAACTCTGAAACAACGAATTTAGATTCTTATCAAGGGAAGGCTTTAGGGAAGAAACCAAATTGATATCTCTCCTGGTTAAAAAAAATTTGAATTTGCCTCTCCGGCTCCGCCCTCTCTGTATTTCGCCAATCAGCGCTATCCCTGAGGCCTGATTGGTTCTTTCACACATCGGACACGGTTTTAAGGCATTAATATATAAGTATGATATTTAGAAATAATTTAAGATTTTCACTAATTTTATAAAACTTTCGGCCGATCGCGCGATCGGAAGATAAAGTTCAGATTTAAATTTTTTTTTTTTTTTTTTTTTGTTTTTCTTGTATTTACCAATCGCAACTTTTCCGCTCTATAGAACTCTTAATTCAAAACTTGACTTTTACGATCCACCCTACTGTACAACAATTAGACAAATAAAAGGATAGGATGTCAGCCAAACAATCGAAAGAAAATCCTGATAGGGGAAAACGTTTCGGTTTTTAATAAATAGTTTGGCTCACATCCTCTCCTTCTATTAAGGTGCGCGTCTCGGGGTGCTGATTTTGAGAGGTTGCGGCCACAATTTTCGAGTTTTTCGAGACGCGCACCTTAATGTAAAAAAGTAATACAAATTAGAGGTTTGCATTTCCCTTGATACAGATAAAACAATAAAAGTAAAAATTAAATTGTCACCATTGGGGAGGGGTTTTTTTTTTACTTTCTCTTACCTCTATATATGTTAATATATAGAGAGAGAAAGTATTGGATTCATGTCAAAAATTCGATGTCGAGATTTTGACGAATATACCTGGTGCACGTTTTGAGGTCCCCTAAATCCAAAAAGTGGTTTTCGCGACATGGTCTGTCTGTCTGTATGTGTGTCTGTCTGTGAACAAAATATCTCAAGAACGAAAAGAGCTAGGCGGTTGAAATTTTATATTTAAGTTAGGCACCCCCTGGGACGTGACACGAAGCTTTTGAACAAAATCGACCAAAGAGTACTAGTACTTTACTGATGCACTTTTTCAGTTTTTTTCGATTTTCTCTAAATTCGCTCCAACGATTTTTTTTTAAATTCAAAAATCAATTATTTTTTAGATTCTCAATAAAATGTATATTCTCATTTTGTGATTGAAGTCTTCTGAAGCCCACTTTACTCTTGTACTCCATAGGAAAGATAGGAGAAAAGGTGGCCATGGTAACAAAATATAAATATTTTCCCGTAATTATAAATTTTACATCTTGAAAATCGAATGTACCCTACTGTCGGAAACTAAATACATGTCGACACAAAAAATCTGGTGAGACAAGCACAGTACACAACTTTCGATTATCGAAGGTAAGAGAAAGTTGTGTGCTGTGCGCCAATCACACCAGATTTTTTTGTCATAAGATATTATTCCCATTTCTAACGCTTTAATTTAAACTGTAATATAACTACAAAAGCAGAAGCAGACAGATTGGTGGGAACGAGCAGCTAATGTCTCTATGGGAATATGCACAATCACTCACTCACTCACTCATGTTATCAATTTAACATAGAGACTCTATTGAATGTGAATTATACATTAGATCTGATAATGGGAAATTGGAACTGAAAAATTCTATAACGTTTTTATGAGATTAAACCCACTCAAGGGATTGTCATGAAATTTGAAGACAAACGTTCGATGAGTTTCAAAAGATATGGGCCAGGGGAGGATGAAAAAAAAATGGTGGTTCCTAATATCATGTATTAAAAAATTTTATAAAAAAAAAAAAAAAAAAAATGGGGGGGGGGGGGGCCCCCCCCCCCCCCTCTCTCCCTTCTTCGAAAAAAGAGGGGTGTGCTGCGCTCGCCCCCCCTTTGTGGTGTTTGTGTTTTGTGGTTTTAATGGATATTTTGTACCATGGAACATTTCCCCTCTTTCTATGGAGTACAAGAGTAAAGTGGTCTTCAGAAAATTTCAATGACAAAATGAGAATATACATTTTATTGAGAATCTAAAAAATAATTGATTTTTGAATTTAAAAAAAAATCGTTGGAGCAAATTTGAGAAAATCGAAAAAAACTGAAAAAGTACATCAGTAAAGTTCTATTCTTTGGTCGATTTTGATTAAAAATTTTCGGTCCGGGGGTGTTTAACTTAAATATAAAATTTCAGCCTCCTAACTCTTTCGTTCTTGAGATATTTTGTTCGCAGACAGACCATGTCGCGAAAACCCTTTTGACTCAGGAGACCTCAAAACATGTATTTCGTCAAAATCTCGACATAGAATTTTTGACATGAATCAATACTTTCTCCCTCTATATATTAACAATATATATATAGAGGTAAGAGAAATAACAAAAGTATGAAAGAATGTACAGTAGTAAATTCAAAGGGGCGCTCTCATTTTAGATTTTCTTGACATTAAACATTTTATTTGGTGTCTGATCGTTATGAGACATATTTCTTTCGATTTGAAATGAAAAATAGATGTGAATCGATGTGTCACATAATAATCGGAAAAAAATTCACGTCTCCTGATAAATGTTTATGATGATGACGTAAGTCGTGGAGTGTCAAAATATACAACTGTCAAAAAAAAATGGGATGTTAAAAGAATAATTGGACGAAAAGCTAGAGCAGGGGAGGAAGTCAAGGGAAGAAGAGGGTAGGAGATATTAATTTATAAGCAAGGAAGGCACGAGGAAGAAAACGCAGGACGGAGTGAGGAGACAAGAGATGTACCCGAGTCTAACACAGCTATCGAAGACGAGGGTACCGGAAGTCAGGAGGTGACAAGAATTATAGCAGAGTCGGACACTAATATTGAATACGAAGGGGTGGGAACACCGCCGAGAAAATCAGCCCGCGTCTCGTAACCACCCACATATTTGTGGGAGTTCATCTGTTAAGAGGAACCAAAAAGGGGGAAGAGTGCGGTGTATGGAGGGATTGTATACTCATTGTAAATGGCTGTTTGGGGTTACCAGGGGTTACCATATTGTTGATGTGTTTTGTTTGTAATTAACGTTTATATAAAATAAAGCTTTTCGGTACAAGTCGTTGTTTATTGGATGTAATAACAAGTACACAGCTTTCGATTTTCGATTATGGAAAATAAGAGAAAGTAGTGTGCTGTGCGATAATCACACCATATTTTTGTATTTTCGAGCCATGATATTTATTATAAAATGAGGAGGTTAAATATTTCCATGCTCATTTTAATAATAAATTAGAATGCATCAATTAAAGAGTGAAATGACTTGGAAGTCGAGGGAGATTATACTTTGCGGTGTTTGTATGTCACAAATGAAAGGGAGGGGGTAACTAAACGTAAATACTCGACAAACATTTCGACTTAAATTGTGAATCTAGAATGTAGGGAAATTCACTTCTAACTAAGAGATTCTCTCTCTCGTTTTATTTCCATCTCAGCAACTAACTATGCATTCCCTAAATGTCTGCCTTTCTGTGTCTGTGTGTCTGTGTGTTTGTGTGAATGGAATAATTAAGAAATTTGCAGGTATATTTAATTTCTAAATTAGTTCCTAGTAATGTTTATTTCTTTGAAATTCAAATGGGGTAGATTCATTGAACGGGAACCAGAAAATTCTTATAAATAAGATACCCTATATATTTCATAATTTGCACAGGGGGAGAGAAAGAGATCACGCCTCTTGGGCTAAGAGTAACGGAATCGCTTCTTGCCCAGAATATAGAAATTTTCTTTATTATAAAGGAAACCAATTAATTTAGAAAAATAGATTTCTGTGCCTGTCACACCAGATTTTTACTTTCTCTTGCCTATATATGAATATCTGAGTCGTAAATTTCCAATAGAGCCTATTTGACAAAATTTGAAAAGTTGAGATTTTAATTGCATGTTGTTGGCACAACTGAAATATACATTTGAAAATAGTTTTCCAGTGAAAAAAGTTTCTATATCCTATTTAAAACAAATACTGAAAATCGAGTACAAATTCAAACCGTGCCTAGTTGCATTTCAGTCCATTTCCAAAACTGTCCAAGTACTGTACCAAAACTACTTGCTAACTTAAAGATGGCGACTTTTATGGAGTCATTAACAACATTAACAATCTTTAAAGTAACAGCGATAGGTGTTAAGGCGATGTGATTGAAGGCGACAAAATGATAAAAAATAAAAAACAAAAAGAAACAAAATAAAATCTCAAAACAAAATGAGATTGCAAAAAAAGCAAAACTCAAAAGAAATTTAGCGACAAAACAAAAACAAAATGGGCCCAAATCAAAGCCAATTATCAAAAATACATGGGCTCAAAACAAAAACAATATTCGCAACAAAATGAATCAAAACAGAACAGCGCCCCCGGAGCTTGGAGTAGTTGGTAGCGTGCCTACCTTCGATGCGTGTGTGAATGAGAAAAAAGTGTGAGTGTTAAAAAAAAAAAAACAGCATCAAAACAAAATGGAAATAAAACACTAACTGATTGAAGATTGATGAGTGATGCCGAGAAACATACAATTAAAAAACCGCCACCACGGGCGGGAGAATATAAAAAATATACTATTAACAGAAAAATAGCCCGCCTCTTCATTCAGCGTCTCGTTTTTTAATTTTTTAATTTTTTAATTATAATAAAACAAATTTTTTCCTTCCGTTCCTGAGAATGTAATTAAATATCATTATAATAAGAAATTTTCTTTCCAATTTTCTAAATGTTAAAAATGAAATAAAAGTAATTTAATAAAATGTATTAATCAATTTGTATAAATAAATAGTAAATAACATATAGACAAAAGGTTGAATGATCTTAAAAGCCTGGATTTATTTTTAATATATATTAATACATTGAAATAAAGAAATATTATAAATGAATTGTAATAGAGTTTATAAAATTAGAATGCTCTCTAACGTTATCGAGGTCAAATGGCTTTCTTGATGCAAAAAAACCTTGGCTGTAATTGTAATGTTAACGGAGTGTAATATGAGGTACAACAATGTCTTTACCCTAAGTTGAAATTGTAAACTATTATAAATATTTTTGTTAACATTATGAATTTTTCAGTTTCCTCTGAAGAAGAAGAGCCTTTGTGCCTTTGAAATATCAGGAATAAAACTCAATTGGGGAAAAATAAAAGAATCTTGTTTTTGTTTTCCTCCCTACATCCTTGCCGAAAAGACAGCGTGGTGGCGGTTTTTTAATAAAACACTAACTCTTAGTGGAGGGGGGGGGGCGGGGGGGGGGAGGTCTGGTAACGTAACGGAGTAGAGCAACAGTCGCCACAATCGTTACGCTTACGTGAGACGCGATTATGTTCGAAAGCAGGGGCGTATATAGAAATTTTTTTCGGGAGAGGGGGAAGAGGCCTGAAATTTTTTTCACACGAAATTTTTCGCCCCCCCCCTTATATACGCCCCTGGTCGAAAGTAATTAATGGTGCGCCTATTTACTATGTTTGACCTATATACGGACCCTGTTACGCAATAGTGCGTCAAGCGCCAGCTACCGAATTTTGAGAAAATTAACATTAAATTAATTAACATTAAACATTAAAGTTTTTTGTATTCATTGGATTATATATAATAATTTTTTTTTGTCAATTGTGCAAGTAACATTAAATATAAATTTTTTTAGGACATATTTCATAAAAAATACTATTTGAAACAATATTCCGTGCTTAACTCAATTTTGAATTGTTTGGTGCTTGACACACTAATGCATAAGAGGATCAATATAGTACATTAGAATTCAAGATAAAAAATATTTAGCGTCAACATTCCTCGCGTACCAATTTATCCAACGAACATTTATTCAGAAGGACTTTTATTGCAGTAATAAATAAATCTAAAATCTTTTCTCTTGGTCCTTATTGAAATTTTCTCCTCTCTCATTATTGGTTTTATCATTAAGAAGGGCAAGTTGTGTGTGGTTAGTTCAAGAGAGAGAGAGAGAAGAGAAAAAGTGTGCGTGTGTGTGTGATATAATCAAGCTGAGCCAATAACTTGGCACACAAAGGTTATCAATAGGTCGCTGGTTGAGTTTGTCGCTGCTTTTAAGAGAATAGAGGCTCTCTCTCTCTCTCTCTCTCTCTCTCTCTCTCGTTGGTTGATATAGAAAAAGAACGATCGCCGCAAAAAAAAAAAAAAAAAAAAAAAAAGATTATTGAATTTATGCCAGTAAGAAAAAACTTTAAAATTTTCGAAAGAAATTTGCGAAATTTGAATACAGTCAGTTTCGTAGCGAGGGGGGGGGGGCAAGGGGGGGGGGGGGGTCATCGTGCCCTGGGCGCTACTCATGAAGGGACGCGGAATGGTCCGCAAAACAAAAAATTGCTGGATAATTTTGTCTCAAATTTAAAGCCTAGCTTGAGCCTATGACTTTATTTATTTTACTCTATTACTTTCTCTTACCTATGTATATATGTAATATATATATAGAGAGAAAGTATTGGATTCATGTCAAAAATTCGATGTCGTGATTTTGATGGATCTTCACGTTTTGAGGTCCCCTGAATCCAAAAAAGTGGTTTTCGCGACATGGTCTGTCTGTTGGGTGGGTGGGTGGGTGGGTGGGGTGTGTGTTCAATTTTAAGCATGAAGGAATTGAGCTATGAGGCTGAAATTTTATATTTAAGTTAAACACCCCCCGGGACCGGAAAAATAAGCTTTTAATCAAAATCGGCCAAAGAGTACTAGTACTTTACTGATGCACTTTTTCAGTTTTTTTCGATTTTCTCAAAATTTGCTCCAACGATTTTTTTTTAAATTCAAAAATCAATTATTTTTTAGATGCTCTTTCAAATGTATATTCTCATTTTGCGATTGAAATCTTCTGAAGACCACTTTACTCTTGTATTTCATAGGGAAGGATAGGAGAAATGGTTGCCATGGTAACAAAATATAAATATTTTCCCATACTTATAGATTTTACATCTGAATTCCTATGTTCCGTACTGTCGGGAACTAAATATATGTCGACACAAAAAATCTGGTGTGACAAGCACAGAACACAACTTTCGATTACCGAAGGTAAGAGAAAGTTGTGTGCTGTGCGCCAGTCACACCAGATTTTTTTTAAATTAATTTGCGAGTATATTTTAATATATATTAATATATTCATAACGGTTATCGTCAAAAGTCTTAAATGGCCTATGTTGCCGAAAAGACTGCGTGAATGTGTGTGTGAGTGTGAGTGTGAATGAGAAAAAAGTGTGAATGTTTAAAATTTTTTTTTTATTTTACATATAATATTATATGGTTTTCGAAGGGGGGTGGGGGGGGGGAGGCGCTAAAAAGGTATAGTGCCCCGGGCGCGAGTTAAGCTCGCTACGCCACTGCATACAGTGGCAGTTTATTATACAGGGTGTCCCAAAAAATAGTGTCAAGAGGAAAGTTCAGAGATAGAGCACCCGTTGGGGCACCTGAATCACCCTCATGTATAAAAAAAAAATGCAAATTTTTTTTTTTCCAATGAATATTTATTCAAATTATTTGGATACCAAATGGTATAAATAAACATACCTGGACCCAAGGGCGGATACAGGGGGTAAAGGGGTAATTACCCTCCCCACCGAGATTGGGGGTGTAATTACCCCTTTACCCCCCCCCCCCCCAAATTAAAAAAAAATTATTTTTAATGTAAAATTTTAAAAATTAAGTACTTAAAAATTTGATTTGTATATATATTCTGGCAAACAAGTACAGAATGCGCTCTTTAAATTACCGAAATTAAGAAAAAATTGTGTGCTGTGCGACGAGTCACACCAGATTACCCCCCAGAAACACCTCTGGATCCGCCACTGCATGGACACCAACAATACAATATACACACGCGTCAAAAATAGTAGAACACTTGGTTTGTTCTTAAGAATATTTATTCTAATCAAGGGCGGATCCAGAGGTGTTTCTCGGGGGGGGGAGGGTATCTGGTGTGACTCGTCGCACAGCACACTTTTTTTTTTAATTTCGGCAATTTAAAAGCGCATTCTGTAATTGTTTGCCAGAATATAAATACACATCAAATTTTTAAGTATTAATTTTAAAAATCTTACATTAAAAATAAATTTTTTTGTGGAAAAAAAGGTATTTTTTCGAATCTCGGGGGGGGGGTAATTACCCCCTTTACCCCCCTTGTATCCGCCCTTGATCCAATAAAATCATCGGACTGCCTGGGTCCGAACCCGCGACGTTTGGTATAGGAGGGAGGCGCTCTACCTACTACGCCAAACTCGGGGGCAAAATTTGGCGTTAATAATAAAAAAAAATTTCGACATTTTTGTCTTTGTTTTATTTAAATTGTAAATATTTATTAAAATGATATAGATTTGTGTTAAATTTATTTAGAAATGTATAAGATATTTCATATTAAATGCTTAATAAATTACGCTACCATCAAGATAGATTAGAAGAGGTCTTTTTAAAAAGAAACAAAGTGTTCCACTATTTTTGACGCGTTTTAGTTTACCTAAATATCGTTAATTGGACCCTGTTACGCATTAGTGTGTCAAGCGCCAGCTACCGAATTTTGAGAAAATCAACAATAAAGTTTTTTTTGTTTTCATTGGATTATATATAATTTTTTTTTGTCAATTGTGCAAGTAACATTAAATATAAATTTTTTTTAGGACATATTTCATAAAAAAAAATACTATTAATTATAGCATTTGAAACAATATTCCGTGCTTAACTCAATTTTTAATATTTTTTTTGGCGCTTGACACACTATTGCATAACAGGGTCCAATTAGTTTAAGTATTTTGTAAAGTCTAAGATACCGAAAAGACTTAAAAAAAGAAAAAAGAGAGCGAGGGAAAAAAAAAATATAATAATAATAATTTATGTTTATATTTTAAGGCGGATAAATGAAATCCGGAGGGCATTAAATATACATAACGAGAGAGAGAGAGAGCTCTAACATCCTGTAATGTGCTTTTGCCTTTGCTTCCAGAATCGTGGGAATTGAGAGACTGAGAGAAGAAGAGTTGGTACCAACATCTACACTACCACAAACGATAAGAGATTCGATGTTTGACACACACACACACCTTTGTTCTAATCCATCTCTTAAGATCTTCTCTCTCTCCTTCTCTCAGCCACCAACAACAACAACAACAACAACTTTAAATCACGTTTTCAATTTTAATGTAACAAAGTGTTAACAGAAAAAAAAAGAAACATTTTCAAAGTGGAAAGTAAAAACAACAAAAATTCTGGTGTGACTGGCGCATAGCACACAACTTTCTCTTAACTTCGGGAATCGAAAGTTGTGTTCTGTGCGCCCGTCCCATCAGATTTTTCGTGTGTAAATTTTATTCCTCCTATATTCCAAAATGCTAGGGTTAATTCATTTTTACTTTCTCTTACCTATGTATATATGTAATATATATATAGAGAGAAAGTATTGGATTCATGTCAAAAATTCGATGTCGAGATTTTGATGGGTCTTCACGTTTTGAGGTCCCCTGAATCCAAAAAAGTGGTTTTCGCGACATGGTCTGTCTGTGGGTGGGTGTGTGTGTGGTGTGTGTGTGTGTGTGTGTGTGTTCAATTTTAAGCATGAAGGAATTGAGCTATGAGGTTGAAATTTTATATTTAAGTTAAACACCTCCCGGGACCGGAAAAATAAGCTTTTAATCAAAATCGGCCAAAGAGTACTAGTACTTTACTGATGTACTTTTTCAGTTTTTTTCGATTTTCTCAAAATTTGCTCCAACGATTTTTTTTTAAATTCAAAAATCAATTATTTTTTAGATGCTCTTTAAAATGTATATTCTTATTTTGCCATTGAAATCTTCTGAAGACCACTTTACTCTTGTTTTTCATAGGGAAGATAGGAGAAATGGTTGCCATGGTAACAAAATATAAATATTTTCCCATACTTATAAATTTTACTTCTTGAATTCAAATGTTCCGTACTGCCGGGAACTAAATATATGTCGACACAAAAAATCTGGTGTGACTGGCGCACAGCCCACAACTTTCTCTTACTTCAAGAAGTTTTTTCTTTTTAATCTTTTGTCGTTTTTTGGAACTTCTTCTAAGAAGAGCCTGTTCTCCTCGTCTTCTTTTACAATGTATAAAACACTATCAATCAGTATAGAATATTTCATTACTTGTGTTCTTTTGTTTTCAATTTTCGCTTCTTTTGATTTTTCTAATAAAAATTTTCTTATTTTCTTTTCCCTGAATGTCAAATCCTCTTCGATATAGATATTTGTGTCCTTAAAAAATTTTTTCTTATTATTCAGAATTATATATTTGTCTTCAAGTTTATTTAACTGCACCAACACTGGTCTTGTGAACTCTTCTCTATCCTTTCTGCCTTCATTATATTCATTCTACTATTGGGGATTTTTTCCTCTAGGGTTCTGTGAATTATATCGATTGTGTTTTCATCTTCTTCATTTTCTTCTAAGCCTTTGATTACCAGATTCTTCTTCTTTTCTTCTCTCTCTCTTACATCCATTCTATTTTTAATTTCATTATTTTCTTTTTCCAGTTTCTCAATTTTTTTTTTCGAATATTTGTATCTGATAGCCATTTGCTAATCATTTACCAAAAAAAAAAAAAAAAAAAAAATGGAATTGCAATGTAAAATACAAAGTTTGTCAGTGAAATTTGAGGTACACTTTAATGATGTTGAAGCATTCGTAGCTAGGCGCCAACGTGGTCAAGTTTGGAACTTAGTTGCTAAGGACAACTAAATACAGTATATCTCGACACACAAAATCTGGTGTGACAAGCACAGTACACAAATTTCTCTTGCCGAAGGGTAATATAATATATTTAGTTGCCTTTAGCACTTAAGTTCCAAACTTGGCCACGCAAATCATAGATAGCGCTGAGCTACGAATGCTTACACATCAGTAAAGTGTATTTCAAACAATTTCCACGAAAAACAAAAAAAAAAGTCTTATATGGCCTAAGTTGCCGAAAAGACTGTGTGTATGTGAGTGTGAATGAGAAAAAAGTGTGAGTGATAAAAAAAAAAATGTACCGTCCTGTCGAAGAGTAAGAGAAAAGTGTGTGCTATGCGACCATCACACCAAATTTTTTTTTCATTTATATTTTCTTTTTTTTTCTAACAATTTTTAAAGTAACAGCGATAGGTGTTAAGGTGATGAGTGATGTCATTGAAGGTGACAAAATTTTAAAAAATAAAAACAAATAGAACCAAAACAAAATGAGATTACAACAAAAGCAAAACTCAAAATAAATTTAGCAGCAAAACAAAAACAAACATTTAAACAAAATGGGCCCAAACCAAAACCAATTATCAAAAATACATGGACTCAAAACAAAAACACTATTCGCAACAAAATGAATCAAAACAGAACAGCGCCTACGGGCTTGGACTAGTTGGTAGCGTGTCTACCTTCTATGTGTGTGTGAAAAACAAAAAAAAAAAAGGTAAAATGATTTTCACGGGAGGGAAAAAACTTTTTGGAGGGCGGAAATAAATTTCATTTTGCTAGGGAAAAGTAAAAACAAAAAAAAAGGTAAAGTGATATGAATTTTGTATAGAAAATACAAGTTACGGTTTCGGTTTCGGCTGAAAATTTTCTTTCTGTCAGACCCTAGTAATAAGTGGCATATTTTAAAAGAAATTTTATTCTTACACCAATTTTTTTTAAGAGATAGATGGACCTATCTACTTGAAAATCCAGGGGTGATCACTCCAGATTTTTTGCTATGCAATTATCTTTATTTAATTTGAATAGGAAAAAAAAAAAATAAGCTTCCTTCTTCTTGATTTATAAATTTCACCTTTATAGAAAGAAATACGTCACCGAATGATTTAATAGTCTCTCTCTTGTATTTTTCAAAGAAGGGGATGTGGTGAGGGGGTGGGGGAAGAGAGATACGTTCGCTAATTCGGAATTCCTGATTATAATAAAAGAAAAACGAGACAGGACTGTAAATTTATTAATATTCCGGTCCGTTTTGATTAAATGATGATGATGATGATGATAACAATGAATGAAAAACGGAGAGAGGAGAGGGGGGAGGGGGGGGGTGATATGATAAATCTCTCACTCTCTACCTTGTTAAATAAATAATTTCATACTAATTACTTGTCCCCCCCCCTCCTTCTCTTTTAGATTAATAAATTACAATTTGTGTAGCAATAAATTAATAAATAAATT
Source organism: Euborellia annulipes (assembly GCA_023213315.1). Taxonomy (NCBI): domain Eukaryota; kingdom Metazoa; phylum Arthropoda; class Insecta; order Dermaptera; family Anisolabididae; genus Euborellia; species Euborellia annulipes. The sequence goes on from JAKCPI010008280.1 coordinate 22,942, forward strand.
CTACTTTATTTTATTTTATATTAATATCAACAAGCAAACATTTTGAATAATTTATCCCTAGGGGATGCAATTTTTTTTTCGTGTGCTTGTTTGCCCGTGTGTATTTACTATTAATTATCTTAATAGAGGATAAATATCTGATGTGGCCTTCAAATGATGAATCTCTGCCACCAGACATGCCCTGATAGCTAATATATATATAGAGAGAAAGTATTGTATTCATATCAAAAATTCGATTTTGCTATCAGCGCATGTCTGGTGGCAGAGATTCATCATTTGAAGGCCACATCAGATATTTATCCTCACTGTAAAAAAAAATTTTAATTTTAGTATGTTTTAGTATAGTAAATTTACAAATTTTCCTTGTAAATGATAACTACCGTACATTTGTATACTAAATTTACAAATCTATGCATTCAAAAAATTTTTACAACCAAAAAACATTTTAAAATTACAATTCTCTTGGAAAATTAGAGTAAATATTGTAATTTTACCATACGATTTCTAATTTTACAATACAACGGCATTGTAATTTTAGAACACGGTTTGTAATTTTAGCAAAGGGTTTGTAATTTTACAAAAAGGTTTCTAATTTTACAATACAACGGCATTGTAATTTTAGAACACGGTTTGTAATTTTAGAAAAGGGTTTGTAATTTTACAAAAAGGTTTCTAATTTTACAATACAAGGGTATTGTAATTTTCCTTTTAAGGCTGTCTGAGATGGCCGACTTTGTTTCGGCTGCTTTTTAGCTTTCTTAATAAAGACATTTTTGGTACTATAAGGATTTATTTAAGTTATAATAATACAAAAAATAATAATATTATGATAACTTTAAGTTTATTTTTTATTTTATTATTTAGTAAAAATAGTTGACAATGAGTTCATACTTGAATGCCAAATAGCAGAGTTAGATCATTAGTTAACAGGTGATTCGATGGTCAAATGGGCCATTCTAATAAAAAAAGAAATCAAAATCAAAGAGATAATTAATTTAGAATCAACAGACAAAAAGTTAATAGAAAAAAACAATAATAAACTTAGAACTAAAAAATAACAAAAAATTTTTACATTGTATCAGCATACGCACCAGGATCAGAGTATAAAAATTTTATTAAAGAATTTAAAGAAATATTTTTTGAATTAAAGCTTCATCACTCAAACAATTATTTTATCATAGGAGGAGATTTTAATGCCAAACACCAACTAAACAATTGTTTATTATTGTAAAAAAAAAATCTGTATATATTTTGATGGCTTGAATAAACAAGTTATAAAAAAAAAAAGGTCAAATGGGCTAGGCAGCAAGACTTCTACAAAAAAGGTCAGTGTTCAAATCCTGGAGGAATTTTTCATTAAATAAAAATATTTACTTCACTCCATTCAGGTAGAGACGTCCCCTAAAGGTCAATAACCTATGGGTCCAGTCGTAAATTTTTTTCTTTTTTCTAAATATTAGTAAAATTACAAACATATGGATTGTAAAATTGCTAAATATTTGTAAAATTACCACACATTTGGACTCGAAAAATTGCTAAATATTAGTAAAATTACCACACAGTTGTAAACGATTTTTGCAAAGAGTTTTGTAAAAATATAATTCAACTGTATAGTAAATTTAGTATCTATTGGTCTTGAAATCTGCTTACAACAAAAAAATTGTAAAATCATCGAAATTTTTTTACAGTGCTCTATTAAGATAATTAATAGTAAATACACACGGACAAACAAGCACACGAAAAAAAATATTGCATTCCCTAGGGATAAATTATTCAAAATGTTTGCTTGTGTATAATATAAAATAAAATAAAGTAGAATTTATTTATTAATTTATTGGTACACAAATTGTAATTTATTAATCTAAAAGAGAAGGAGGGGGGGACAAGTAATTAGTATGAAATTATTTATTTAACAAGGTAGAGAGTGAGAGATTTATCATATCACCCCCCTCCCTGTTATGCAATGGTGTGTCAAAGACCAAAAATTCAAAATTGAGTTAAGCAAGGAATATTGTTTCAAATAGTATTTTTTATAAAATATGTCCTAAAAAAATTTATATTTAATGTTTCTTGCACAATTGACAAGAAAAATTATATATAATCCAATGAAAACAAAAAACTTTATTGTTGATTTTCTCAAAACTCTATGTTTGGTCTTTGACACACCATTGCATAACAGGGTCCATATAGAGGTAAGAGAAAGTAAAAAGTGAAAAGATTTTTTTAATAACTCTAGTCGACAAGGTTTTCTTCACAAGAAATCTGATTAGTGAACCTAGTGCATTTTTTCATTCTGAATTCAGATATGTAGTTAGAATTTTCCCATCAGGCACAGTTTTAAAGATAAAGAGAAAATAAAATTTTAATAGAAAATGTGCTCTAAAACGGCTTTTATTTAGAATGTTCAAAATATTTTTAACGCGACACTCCGTAGAAATGTGCAGATATTTATAATACAAACTTTCAGTCCAATCGGAGGTCATTTAGACGTGCCGCAAACGCCAAAAAGTTTAGAAAAATTGAATTTTTTCAGTTTTTATTTAATTTGGTCACCCCTAATACAATTTTAGGTATCCCTGAATGAAAAAAAGAATATATTTATGAAATTCTATAGTTCTTTGGCTTTCTAAAAATCATTCATTCGTAAAAATCTGTTAATTATTAACGAAATTATGAACAAAAACGTCAGCAAAGAAAAAACACCAGTACACTCACTGGTCGAAAAAAAATGAACTCTTTTTTATTTCACAAGAATATAGAAAGATACGAAATTCTAGAAATATTTTTCATGCTGAATTCAAATATCATTTCTATCAGGCAAGAATTTTGTGTTTTGCCTGATGGTTAAACTGAAATGACATTTGAATTCAGCATGCAAAATATTTCTAGAATTTCGTATCTTTCTATATTCTTGTTAAAGAAAAACATGTATGGATTAGATCCGATCATGATTCAAACCCGAACCGAAACGTCAGCAAGTGATTAAGAATTTTTATTAAAATCAAATGAAATAAATTTGGCTGCATTCTTCTTTGGAAATTATTTCTTATCATCTTGAACAAAATACTACAGCTATAACAAATATTCAATTACAAAAAAAAATCTTAAAAATTTGGATTTTTCTAAACTTTAAGCCGTTTGCGGTACGTCTAAATGACCTCCGAATGGGCTGAAACTTAAAATTTATATGTATTATAAATATCTGCATATTTTAAGGGGTGCCGCCTTAAAAATATTTTGAACATTCTAAATAAAATAAGGAAGGTGTATGCTTGTTTCTTGGCAATGAGAAAAATAACTTTTAGGGCCGGTTGCTTCATCCTGGGTGAGCTTGTTAGCCCCGACTTTTTTGTAGTGCAGAAACCCAATTCAGTTTTATTTTTATAGTCAAATATACGATATTTCATCATTTTATTGCTAAAAGAAGTATTCTAGAAGTACATATATTTGTTATTTTACCTTATATTCTACTTATTTTATCAATAAAATAATGAAATGTTGTATATTTTATAAAATATGTTATAGGCTAGGGCCCGCTTGCATCAGATCTCGTCGCCATATTTAGCCCTGAGTTAACCTCACTTTTGAGTAATTTCATATAGATATATGGGGAATTGGAGCCAAGGTCCGGGCTAAAGTTAGCCCAGGCCCAAAGGTGGGGCTAAGATTTAGCCCTGGGTTGACACGTACGAACATGTATTATGAACTCAAGCATCCTAACTTCACCAATATAAATGTAAAAAATAATATAAATGCAATATGGAATCTACCGTTTTTTTGTTATTATTCATTTTATGTCAATCAGAATTATACTCGTATATCCAGGATATATTGCAAGTTGTTGAATATTCTCCTAACTTCATCTAAGGCATTGCACATGTCTTGTTAATAAAACTATTTGTTTTCAAATTGAATGCAAATTGATATTAAATATTTATATGAATATTTTCAGTTGATATTACTTCTTGTTAGGTGAAAATAAAAGGTATATTTCTTTTTGAAATTATCTTTATTTGAGCCACACAGCTGGCAATTTGTCAAAATAGTTGTGAAGATTGGAACAATTGACTAATTGTTATGTGAACACTAATAAATCTTGTTTATTTTTACTTTCTCTTATCTATGTATATATGTAATATATATATAGAGAGAAAGTATTGGATTCATGTCAAAAATTCGATGTCGAGATTTTGATGGATCTTCACGTTTTGAGGTCCCCTGAATCCAAAAAAGTGGTTTTCGCGACATGGTCTGTCTGTCTGTGGTGTGTGTGTGTGTGTGTGTGTGTGTGTGTGTGTGTGGGTGTGTGTTCAATTTTAAGCATGAAGGAATTGAGCTACGAGGTTGAAATTTTATATTTAAGTTAAACACCCCCCGGGACCGGAAAAATAAGCTTTTAATCAAAATCGGCCAAAGAGTACTAGTACTTTACTGATGTACTTTTTCAGTTTTTTTCGATTTTCTCAAAATTTGCTCCAACGATTTTTTTTTAAATTCAAAAATCAATTATTTTTTAGATGCTCTTTAAAATGTATATTCTCATTTTGCGATTGAAATCTTCTGAAGACCACTTTACTCTTGTATTTCATAGGGAAGATAGGAGAAATGGTTGCCATGGTAACAAAATATAAATATTTTCCCATACTTATAAATTTTACATCTGAATTCAAATGTTCCGTACTGTCGGGAACTAAATATATGTCGACACAAAAAATCTGGTGTGACAAGCACAGAACACAACTTTCGATTACCGAAGGTAAGAGAAAGTTGTGTGCTGTGCGCCAGTCACACCAGATTTTTTTGAAAATTTTCAAATTTTAGCAAAAAAAAATTAAATTCTTATATTTAAATGTATATTAATAATATTTATTTAAATTATGGGTGCTAATATCAATTTTTATTTTTAATAATTTTTATAAGATGCCTTAATGGAGTTGCAAACTTCACAAACAGAACATGATTTGTTCCCCCGGAAGAGGGTTTCTGCATTACAAAAAAAAGCCATTTAGCCCGGGGCTAACAAACTCACCCAGGATGAAGCAACCGGCCCTTAGAGTGTTTTCTCCGAATATTTCGAAGGCATTTATTAGCACTTCTTCATCAGCGGCTGTTACAAAAGAAAAAATAATAATAGAGTGAGTTTAATTTAAGCAAATTGAAATATAAAAATTTTTTAAAATAATAATATTATCATACCTCACTCTAATAATACCACATACAAGTTATAATTTCGGAGCGAAATGTTAGATTGGCAGGTCTATGCATTACAACCAGCTGTCTCGAGCAATAAGGCGTCAATGACAAATAATTATTTTAATTATATCAAATAGGTGGCTCAAATCAAACAAACCGAGGTCAATGAATCTGGATTTTAATAGATTAATGTTATTATTTGTAAGAGAAATGCCAACGATCTGATTGAAAAATAAAATTATTTATTAAATTTAATTTTAATAAAAACATTTTGCTAGAGAGAAATGAAGTTAAAAATTTTTTTTTTTTTTTTTTTAGAATTTAGCAATGCCTTTATGTCATCCGACAGGCCTTGAGTATCCACTTTGTAATTAACAGCCGCATTGATGTTTTTTTGGATGTAACAAGACTCCTTGAAAAATCTTCTCAATCTGTTTGACTCAGTGTCGAGAATTTCAAAATTGCTATAGTCAAAATGATGGCCTCGTTCAAAACAGTGTTTAGCTAAACTGGTAGTGGCCCCTGAGGGGACTTTACCCTCCGACCTCCTATGTTCCGCCATTCTCACACTGGCGAATCTCCCAGTATTCCCCACATACCCCCCGCTCGAGACAGCTGGTTGTAATGCATAGACCTGCCAATCTAACATTTCGCTCCGAAATTATAACTTGTATGTGGTATTATTAGAGTGAGGTATGATAATATTATTATTTTAAAAAATTTTTATATTTCAATTTGCTTAAATTAAACTCACTCTAATTATTATTTTTTCTTTTGTAACAGCCGCTGATGAAGAAGTGCTAATAAATGCCTTCGAAATATTCGGAGAAAACACTCTAAAAGTTATTTTTCTCATTGCCAAGAAACAAGCATACACCTTCCTTATTTAAACAACTTGGCACGCCACATCCTCTCGCAATTCTAAATAAAAGCCGTTTTAGAGCACATTTTCTATTAAAATCTATTTTGCTCTATATCTCTAAAACTGTGCCTGATGGAAAAATTCTAACTACATATCTGAATTCAGAAAGAAAAAATACACTAGGTTCACTAATCAGATATCTTGTGAAGAAAAGATTATCGACTAGTGTAATCAGTAGAAAAATATTCAAATTTGGGAAAGAGGGAGTGACAAATAAATAAATAGAGTAGAAGAGAAAATAAAAACACATCTAAGTGCTTGTCACTCACTATACACATCCACTTCTAAATAAGATTTGGTTTCTATAATGAATATAATCTTTTTTTTTTTTTTTTTTGCTCATAGGAATTGAAGAAAAAGCGAAGGAGAGAGAGAGAGAGAGAGAGAAATGAATAAAACACCTGTAAAATGAAATTTTCTAAAATATTCTGAATTTAAAAGCCACCACCAGCGCAGTCATAGAATATAATAGAAAGAGAGAGAGGGGGATCTTTAGAAAGAAGAAGACGAGATCGATGACAGACAGAGCTGCTAATAAACCAAGAGAGAGAGAGAGAGAATTCATATCTTCCCCAAACGACTTAATGGCTTCTTCTTCGGATATAAAAGCCTCTCTCTTAAATCCACAAATGGATTTCCCACACACAAAATGTACCAATGTAACATTAACTTGGAAACAAATTATAATTTATAGTTCTAATCTTATTGGTTTTAAAATTGAACGAAAGAAAAAAACGTAAGATTTTTTTTTCTTTTTCATTACATCCTCAACTGAATAGAAAAAAATAATTACATCATATTGTGAATGACGTAAAAAGTGCTCCGTTAGAGAGGTTAAAAAATAAATAAATAGTTGTGAATTTAAAACATTCCTTAATTCAAAATGTGATATGAAGAAAGAAGATAAATCTTTTAATAATCTAAGCCTTTTTCGAGATGCGGTATAACTGTCAAATGTGTGGAAAATCCAAAGAAAAACAGAGAAAGTAAAAATCTGGTGTGAGTGGTGCACATCACACAACTTTCTCTTACCTTCGGTAATCGAAAGTTGTGTTCTGTGCTTGTCACACCAGATTTTTTTGTGTCGACATGTATTTAGTTTCCGACAGTACGGTACATTCAATTTTCAAGATGTAAAATTTATAAGTGAAAATATTTATATTTTTGATACCATGGCAACCATTTTTCCTATCTTTCCTATGAAGTACAAGAGTAAAGTGGTCTTCCAGAAGATTTCAAGTGACAAAATGAGAATATACATTTTAAAGAGCTTCTAAAAATAATTGATTTTTGAATTTTAATCAAAATCGTTGGATCGAATTTCGAGGAAAATCGAAAAAAACTGAAAAAGTGCATCAGTAAAGTACTAGTCCTCTTTTTGGTCGATTTCTATCAAAAGCTTCTTTGTCACGTTCTAAATAGAGGCTCCCTGCCTGGCTGCTTTCCTCTTCAATCCTTTTATTCAATTCTACACAGCCACTTTCTACATTAAATTTTTCACTATTTTTCCTGAATTTAGCACTCGAAAATACATAAGAATCAAAAATAAAATGGAGCCTATATACAGTATTTACATAATACAACCATGATGCAAAAAATTAATCTAATTCTCTAATTAAATTAAGATCTCACAATTGTCAGTCACCAGGGTGTCATTATTTTTGTTGTCACATAAATATTTTTAAAAGGTAAGTATTTAAAACTTAAAAAATGGAAAAAAATTCAGGGAAGAGATTAATATTAGAAAAAATGTTTCATAAAATTATTCAGGGAAAAGCAGTCAACTACCACATGCCACGCGAAACATATGACGCTATGTTAAATTGGGACTTTTGATTCAATCCATACTTTTAACCAATAATAATAATTACCAACCTCTCAACATTTAAAATAAAAATTATCATTTAGTAAAACTGTAAATTAAATAAATTTAAACAAATTAAGTTTGGCAACATGGCAAAAACCTCCCATATTTTGCAAAATTCGTTGCATTAAGCTGACATCTGGCGGACATTAAGAAATATATTTATATGTCAAGCTAATTTGTTTTGATCGTAATTAATTAATAAGATCCTTATTAGAATAAATACAATTAATTGGACAATTCAACATCATTGTAATTTAAATGAATATTGGAAATCGGAAAAATAAGAAAAGAAGTCAAAATTTGACTGAGGAAGAAAAAGGTAAATATTTTTGACATAACCACTGGTTTGGTTTATTTTAATCAAAAGAAAAAAATTATTTCAAAAATTACTTATGTCTTTAAATTAAAACAAATAATAGAAAAAAAAAAACAGATTTGAACAGAAGTCCAAGGAAAACAGACAAAATGGAAAGAAATTTGTCATATAGGTTAGTTTTTTCAAATTATTCAATAAAAACGTTGAATTCCATTTGGACTAGTTGCACACCTCTTTTTTCAGTTTCAATGCATTGTTCAAAAGGAACTGAAAGGAATTTAAATCAATTAAACGCCATTTGGATCTCAATAAAAATAAGCTAAATAAATACCACAGAGTATATAACATGTTATATAAAAACAGAGAGCGTAATCAATGTTAATTTCTGGTTT
>JAKCPI010008281.1:0-33477 GCA_023213315.1 Euborellia annulipes
AATGTAAAATATACATATTCCAGTGACTAATACATTAAATGAAAGGTGACTTAATAAAGTTTTTTTACCACAAGTAGACCTCGATATGCGATCCATTTGTAGCCCGGCAGATATCCAAGCGGTATTCAATCTGGCTTCCAGGTATTAGTTAACATATCAGGTGTGACCGATGCTACTGCCGCTAAAATTCTCTGACGAAGATCATCGGTCACCATCTTGATATAACATTTTTCTGCTGTTAGTCTTTTGTATAAATTATCAACATGCGCCAATATAGCGACATTGTCAAAGTCAAAGGCGTGCCCTGTTTCAACAGAATGCACGCTTAACGCAGTCACTAATTTTTTGTTTTTTTACGCTATTTTTGTTCCGAAGTACGGAGATGTAAATATCTCGATGTTTGGCCAATATATACATTGGTGGGGGTGGACAATTTGTGCAATCTATTCGATATATAATGTTGTTATTTTTCTCTTTTTTTTTTTTTTTTTCTTTTATTCTATCTTTATTATTAAATAGAAATGCTATATTATTTGATTGTCTAAAGGCTATGGAAATATTTATTTCTTTGAAGACTTTTCTCAATTTTTCAGACACCATTGGTATATATGCCATTGAGAAATAAGGTACCGTTACGTTTGTATTATTTGTATTAGTGGTAGTAGAGGAGTTATTGGTGAAATTAATATATTTTTTTTTGTTTGTACATATTAATTGTTTTTTTCAACACATATTGCGGGTAACCATTTGACAATGCCATGTTTTAGTGACTGCCTTAAGCGTGCATTCTGTTGAAACAGGGCACGCCTTTGACTATGACAATGTCGCTATATTGGCGCATGTTGATAATTTATACAAAAGACTAACAGAAGAAAAATGTTATATCAAGATGTATGGGCCTAGGGCTATAAATTTTCAAAGCGATTGTGCAGTACTAGGGAATTGCTATACAGCCCTACTATCCGGCTATGAATAGCAGATGATGCCAGGGACTGATTGTTGCTTTTGAAAAATATAAAACAATTTTTGTCAAGAGGTTTTTTGAAGTAATTTTTTTTTTTTTTTTTTATATTATAGACAAACAAAAATTTTTTGAATCAAATAAATTTTTCTTCTCTTTGTCTGTGAGTGATGGAATTTCTCTTTTAAATAAATTTTAATAAAATAATTCATTATAAAAGTATAAATAGTCTATATATAAATATTAAATCCGCTTAAAAAATTTTGTAAGAGAGTTTATATAAAAAGGAATGAATTTTTATTAAACAAAGACATTTCGAATTTTCTCTTTAGTGTAACATCGTACAGACTTTTGTTATATTTACATTGTTGTAATACATAGGCAATTTATTATATGTTTGCTTATGACAAAAAACACATATGACAACTCTATTTTCTCATAAGACTGTAAGTTTTTTGAAATAAGGAAAAATAATTTTTTAATATTTGATGTATCAATTAACATAAATCAATGTAAATATTTTTTATACAGCTTTAACAACTGAGGATGGCGCAATAAATTTGGCCGAAACGTTTTGTTGAAAGGAGTCTGTTTTATTAATTAGAGGCTACCTATCTGGCTGCTGTCCTCCATATCACATAAAAAAAAATTTTCATAGGAAAGATAGGAGAAATGGTTGCCATGGTAACAAAATATAAATATATTGCCATACTTATAAATTTTACATCTTGAATTCTAATATATCGGCGTAAACTGAAAATACGCCCTCGGGGATGGCGTAGAGGTTGCGTCTAACCTCATATCAAACGTCGGGGTCGGACCCCAGGAGTCGATGATTTTATTTAAGCCAATTGGATACCAAATGGCTAAATAAGAATGCCTGGACCCCATATATGTATATTTATTTAATAACGGATATCGTAAAAAGTCTTATATGGCCTGAGTTGCCGAAAAGACTGTGTGAATGAGTGTGAATGAGAAAAAAGTGTGAATGTTTTAAAAAAAAAAAAAAAAAAAAAACTGAAAATATGTCGACACAAAAAATCTGGTGTGACAAGCACAGAATACAACTTTCGATTACCGAAGGTAAGAGAAAGTTGTGTGCTGTGCGCCAGTCACACCAGATTTTTTCTTAATCACCTAGACTTAAAAAAAAATTAAAATCATTGAATTAATTTGTGTTTCCAGATCTCACAGCATCAAAATGCCATCGCCAGCCTCTTTTTGCAACTTCATCAAGAAAGAATACCAGGCCAAATTAATCGACTTTCTCTCTTCTAATGTTTCATGCAATTCTGAAGAATATCTTGATTTCCAAAAAAAATATGTCCAGAGTCTCCCGAGTTGTGTTGTTGACGAATATATGAATGATTTATTATTACATTTAAGTGGACGAAAAAAGAGATATTTGATGATAAGAACAATTCGTATGATGCTCTCTGAAAGGACAAAAACGTTTTGCTTTTATCCTTTTGATTATTCCTCTAATCCAAATAAAAAATGTTTTAATAAAATTATTAATCATGTCATCAGATTAATAAAAATCAAAAAACCAAATTTAATGCATTTGAAATTGTATTATGATTGTAATTGTGATGTAACCGAAATTTTCGAATTTGACGATTATTTTTTTTGTAATTGTAATATTCTAAGTTATTCTAAAATAGAAGCAATTTTAAAATGTTTTGCATCATTAAAATCATTAACAATACATTCCAGGAAAGACTATAATAATTTAATGGAAATCATCTTAAAATGTTGTCCTCAATTAGAGGAAATTGAATGGATATCAAGAGAATTATATTACTTCGATTTGCAAATTGATTCAATGCCAAAACACGAATCACTTCGTGCTATTACAATATATGGTTGTTCATCTCCTCTTAACGATTTTAAACTCAACTCAACTATACTTAAAAAACTTTTTGATAAATTGCCAAATTTAAAAATCTTTCATTCGAATAGTGATTTTCTAAACTCAATTTTCTCTAAGCGATTTCCAACAAAATATAAAGAAGATTTAATTAACAATAATAATAAATTTAATAATTATTCTACTCGTAAAGGGACAACTTTAACATCCCTTCAAAACTTATATGAATTCTTTCCCGAAACTAATTCAATTTCTTTGGCAATACCTGAAGATAAAACTTTCGAATTTATTCCTAATTTTCTACATCTGAAACACCTTTATTTAAATGCAGATACCAGACATCAGTTGATGAATGTTCTTGAAAAATGTGGTTTACAATTGGAGTCTTTGGTAATTAAGTACTACGAAGACCTGCCCAATTTGAGTAGCATTTTAAGACTAGTTCCAAATTTAGAATATCTCAATTTTAGCAGTCACATCTCTACTGAAGTTGTAACTCATTCGAAACTTAGATATTTTAGGTTTACCGGTATTAATAATCATACGAATATAATCCCTGTTTTAAAAGGATTAACTTCACTTGAAGTTGTACAAATTGATGGATTTAATTGTCCCAATGATCTAGAGGAAATCATTTCTATATTTAAAAGAATTAAAATTCTTCATATTTATAAGAAATGTCATTTCACTCAAAACATCATAGAACAGATCATTAGAAGATGTAATTATTTACAAGAACTCGTATTGCCTTCAAATAATAAAACATTCAATATCGATGATGTCGATATATTTATTCAAAAAAATAATTATAGTGTAAAGTTAATAAATTCAAAATCTTTTCCTAGTATACATAATTATGTTTATTATTCAAGATTTTTGTATTATTAATAAAGAAAATACTAGAATTTTAATAAATATTGTAAGTTGCAGAAATTAAAATGAATTAAATAAAAAATAATATATTTAAAAAAAAAATATTTGTTTAATGCTTAATATATATGTTGTTACCTTGGAGAAATATTTAGTAGGTGAGGATAATCAATCACCTTAATTCAAGGGCGGATATAAAGGGAGGGGGTAATTACCCCACCCCCCTCCCGAGATATAGAAAATTTGAAAAAATCGTTGGAAAGCTCATTAAATTTTCATTATCTAATTTACAATAGGGCATTTGCGAGTTCAGTACTTTTTAAAACTTTTTCAGAGAAAATACTCCCTCATTTCCCTTTATTAGCCTAAAAGAGGTGTCGGTAAGCCAATTTGATCTAGTAATATGCCAAAATAACGAACATTTTGAAGAAATATGAAGGCCACATTAAGCATTAAAAAATCTGGTGTGACTGGCGCACAGCACACAACTTTCTCTTACCCTTCGGTAAGAGAAAGTTGTGCACCGTGCTGGTCACACCGGATTTATTGTGTCGAGATATATTTAGTTTCCCATAGCACCTTAGTTTCAAACTTGCATTTTAAATGTTGACTGCTTCAAATAAACTATGGTTATTTTTCAAAATTTTAATCTCATATTTGGACATTTTATACACAATATAGAATTGTAAATAAATACAAAATTTCATAAGAATTGAAAAAAAAAATTTTTAAATGCGTAAAAAGTTCCAAAGGGGACCCCCTTTTGAATCGAAATTAACATACAAATCCCTATAGGAAATTAACATTAGGCCTATGAGAGAAGGCGGAGAGACAGGCGATAATGTTTGCAAGTGAGAGAGAGAGAGATATGTTTTCTCCGAAACAATTAAAGACAGAAATAAAATAAAACAAATCTGGTGTGACTGGCGCACGGCACACAACTTTCTCTTCCCTTCGGTAATCAAAAGTTGTGTTCTGTGCTTGTCACACCAGATTTTTTGTGTCGACATGTATTTAGTTTCCGCCGATATATTAGAATTCAACATATAAAATTTATTAAACATGGGAAAATATTTATATTTTGTTACCATGGCAACCATTTCTCCTACTCTTTCCCATGAAGCACAAGAGTAAAGTCTGCTTCAAACAATTTTGAGGGCAAAACGAGAATATACATTTGAAAGAGCATCTAAAAAATAATTGATTTTTGAATTTTAATCAAAATCGTTAGAGCGAATTTTGAGAAAATCGAAAAAACTGAAAAAGTACGTCAGTAAAGTACTAGTACTCTTTGGCCGATTTTGATTAAAAGCTTATTTTTCCGGTCCCGGGAAGTATTTAACTTAAATATAAAATTTCAACCTCATAGCTCAATTCCTTCATGCTTAAAATTTGACACACACCCACCCATCCACCCACAGACAGACCATGTCGCGAAAACCACTTTTACTTTCTCTTACCTATGTATATATGTAATATATATATAGAGAGAAAGTATTGGATTCATGTCAAAAATTCGATGTCGAGATTTTGATGGATCTTCACGTTTTGAGGTCCCCTGAGTCCAAAAAAGTGGTTTTCGCGACATGGTCTGTCTGTCTGTCTGTGTGTGTGTCTGTGTGTCTCTGTGTGTGTGTGTGTTCAATTTTAAGCATGAAGGAATTGAGCTAGGAGGTTGAAATTTTATATTTAAGTTAAACACCTCCCGGGAGCGTGAAAATAAGCTTTTAATCAAAATCGGCCAAAGAGTACTAGTACTTTACTGATGTACTTTTTCAGTTTTTTTCGATTTTCTCAAAATTCGCTCTAACGATTTTGATTAAAATTCAAAAATCAATTATTTTTTAGATGCTCTTTCAAATGTATATTCTCGTTTTGCCCTCAAAATTGTTTGAAGACCACTTTACTCTTGTACTTCATAGAGAAGATAGGAGAAATGGTTGCCATGGTAACAAAATATAAATATTTTCCCATACTTATAAATTTTACATCTGAATTCAAATATTCCCTACTGCCGGGAACTAAATGCGTGTCGACACAAAAAATCTGGTGTGACAAGCACAGCACACAACTTTCGCTTACCTTCGGTAATCGAAAGTTGTGTTCTGTGCTTGTCACACCAGATTTTTTACTTTCTCTTACCTATGTATATATGTAATATATATATAGAGAGAAAGTATTGGTTTCATGTCAAAAATTCGATGTCGAGATTTTGATGGATCTTCACGTTTTGAGGTCCCCTGAATCCAAAAAAGTGGTTTTCGCGACATGGTCTGTCTGTGGGTGGGTGTGTGGGTGGGTGTGTCTGTGTTCACTTTTAAGCATGAAGGAATTGAGCTATGAGGCTGAAATTTTATATTTAAGTTAAACACCCCCCGGGACCGGAAAAATAAGCTTTTGAACAAAATCGGCCAAAAAGTACTAGTACTTTACTGATGTACTTTTTCAGTTTTTTCGATTTTCTCAAAATTCGCTCTAACGATTTTGATTAAAATTCAAAAATCAATTATTTTTTAGATGCTCTTTCAAATGTATATTCTCGTTTTGCCCTCAAAATTGTTTGAAGACCACTTTACTCTTGTACTTCATAGAGAAGATAGGAGAAATGGTTGCCATGGTAACAAAATATAAATATTTTCCCATACTTATAAATTTTACATCTGAATTCAAATATTCCCTACTACCGGGAACTAAATACATGTCGACACAAAAAATCTGGTGTGACAAGCACAGTACACAACTTTCGATTACCGAAGGTAAGAGAAAGTTGTGTGCTGTGCGACAGTCACACCAGATTTTTTTACCTTTGCAGTCGTATGTCACCATTTAGGCGACATCCTAATTTTTTGTAGTCGCGCCCCCCCCCCTCGCCCCCCTGGTTACGCCACTGAGTAGGAGTTGTAATATTACAGCGCCACGAGCATGGGCGTCCGCAGGGCGGGGGGCAACCAGGCACTTGCCCCCCCCCCCCCCTGGAAAATTAAAATGATACAAAAAAAATCACTGTGTGGTTTTATGAAACCACGATGCAAGTGAAACTTTTTTCGGATCATAGGCGTTTAACTGAAAATTATTCAATTAAGAAAAACATATAACCAAGTATTTATTAATTTAAATAAGCGAAAAATGTAGGTACCGCCGGGAGTTGCACCACGGATCTTGTCGATTTACGCTCAACATGCCCTACTGTTGGACCACAGTACGCACTCGCTTATTTAAATTATGATAGATCGCTGATTTCAGTCTACTAGAGAAACGCCGCTCAAATCAAGCGTTCAGATTTCTCCGTTACTGAGGCGCGATCTAGATGGACGTTTTGAGAAATTAACTCAATTATGCAATTTAATCTTAACTTAATATTTAGAAAATGGGAATGATAATGGGAAATCAATAGAGGCATATTAAAAACTGTGAACAATATTTATTTAGTAATTAGCCGCGCCGCCCGCCTTCTCACAAATATTTTCTTATAATTCGTTATATATATTAAATTTCAACTTTTTTATTTTTGTCGTCACGGATTGTGACGTCATGACTTGTAGCATCACGACTCTTGACGTCACGGCTTGTAACGCGACATGCTGATAGAAGAGCCAATAATTTTGAGAGGATATAATAAAAGTTTCACTTTAAAAAAATGTATAAAACAAAAAAATTACAAAAAAACCTTTCTCAGTATACATCCACCGCCGCGGTGAGAAAGCTTTAAATACTAAGAGATGTATAACATTATTAATATCAGAGTACGTTTTTTTTTAACTTATCTGTAAGTGACTTGCCCCCCCCCCCCCTGCAAAAAATCCTGCGGACGCCCTTGATCGGGAGGCCAATTGTAATTTCGTAAATTGTGAATAAATAAAACTATTATTATTATTATTATTATTATTATTTAACTTTGCCCATCAAGAGGCCTCCATCAAGTACGTTTAGACGTCGCTCGTGAACGCGCGTCCGGATTATTCATTTTTCACGTACAGAGTTAGTTCTCAAAATCGCCACAAGAGGCTCTGTAGTGCTTTGCCTGCTCTTCATTTACGTTTGTGATTTTTGACGTTTAGAAATTGAATTCAGTGATTCATTTCAGATTCAGATTGAATTTAATTAAACAGGTTTGTCATTTAGAATTATTTCAATATATTTTTCTTTTTCTTTAACAAAAATTAATCTTTTTAGGTATTATTATTTCTAATTTGAAATCAAAATGCTTAAATTTCAAGATTTATCTATAATTGATAATTTAAAAGAGAGAATTGATACACTTGAAAATAAGATTCAATCAAATGATGATTTAATCTCCGATGATGTTAAAAATATTGTAGATTCTTTATTAGAAACGAATAGTTTGATGAATGCCTCCCTTTCAGGTTTGTATGTTTTACACCCTCACCATATTCATTGACAGATGTGTTCATGGAATCTTTTTGACTTTTAAATTTAATAAAAATGGATAAACAATTAACCCTCAGATCAAAAAGCTATTTTTTAAAAATAACCTTAGATATTGAGGTCATTCAAATTGATTTAAACAGACTTTAATGGAATTCCTCTCTTGACTTTTAAACTCACATTGTTGTCAAAAATATAAAAATAAATGTTATTACTTTCTCTTACCTATATACATATAAATAGAGAGGAAGTACTTCGATCATGTCAAAAAATTCGATGTATAACAGTTTTGAGGTCCCCTGAGTTCAAAAAAGTGGTTTTCGCAACATTGCCTGTGTGTAAACAAAATATCTCAAGAACAAAAAGAGCTAGGAGCTTGAAATTTTATATTTAAATTCGGTACCCCCCCTGAGGCGTGAAAATAAGCTTTTGATCAAAATCGGCCAAAGAGTACTAGTAGGGATGAAACGATACGAGTAAATACAAGTACTTACTCGATACTTTTCATTCGATACCAAGTACTTTTGGAATCGAGTACCAAGTAAGTATCGGTCAAAAATACTCGTATCGATACTCGGTCCACGTACGCGATGATTAGTTATGTCGGAAGAACATTTACGTACATTTGTTCTTATTTACAATAGAAATAAGTGGAATGGTTTGTACTGCTGTATTTTAATTTTTATTATAGGAGTGTTCAACAGGGAAACATCTTGAAAAATTATTATTTTTGGGAAGCCCTTGTACCTCTAAAACTGAATTTTTTTCTTAGTTGTCGTTTTTTCAAGAACTTGTTGTTTTATGGCTGTGGAGATTTAATCAAGATTCGCAGGAACTTTTCAGCCAGGAGTTTAAATAAAAAAAATCTTTTATTTAATTTCAATTTGCCGACGTTTCGGTCGCCAATCACGACCTCCATCAGGGCGAATATTGTCAATTATACACGATCTTAGGTATTTTAATGTTCATTGCAATTAAATATACAATTTCCTTTTACTTTGATTTGTACAAAAATATTATCATACTCGGACGTCTCAGATGATGAAGGTCGTGATTGGCAACCGAAACGTCGGCAAATAGAAATTAAATAAAAGATTTTTATTTAATCTCCTAGCTGCAAAGTTCCTGCGAATCTTGATAATATCAGTACTTACTGCTGTTTTTGCTTATCTTTAATTGAACGAAAAATTGACCGATACGAGTAAGTATCGATGCTTTTCAATCGATACCAAGTAAGGACTCGATACTTTGCGGCCGTTACCAGTATCGAGTAAAAGTATCGATACCTCGGTGGTATCGTTTCATCCCTAAGTACTAGTCCTTTACTGATGTACTTTTTCTGTTTTTTCCGATTTTCTCAAAATTCACTCCAACGATTTTGATTAAAATTGAAAAATCAATTATTTTTTAGATGCTCTTTAAAATGTATATTCTCATTTAGTGCTAAAAATTGTTTGAAACACACTTTACTCTTGTTCTTCATAGGAAAGATAGGAGAAATGGTTGCCACGATAACAAAATATAAATTTTATATCTTGAATTCTAATATATCGGCGGAAACTAAATTTATCTCGATGGTGTGACAAGCATGGGCGTAACTAGGGGGGTCCCGCCCCCTCCCAGAAAGTTCCCCGACCTAAGAAAAAGGATTACTGGTCCCATGCCCCCCAGATGACAAGCACAGAACATTTCTTTGGATTACCGAAGATAAAGAGAAAGTTATGTGCTGTGCGACCAGTCACACCAGATTTTTTTTTAAATTTGTAAATGTTGTTTGTTGTTAGACAATAATCTCCCGAATCATCTGATTATTTTCTATTCTCTATATTAGTATAGAGAGTAAAGTATTGCTTTCATTCAAAAAATTCCGTGTCTCTTCAAAAAAGTGGCTATTACTCTAATACTTTTTTTTTATTTTAGGCCGAGACAAAGTAAATGCAATAATGAAACGTTTAGATGAATTGGAAAAATATCTTGATCCGACTTTTGAATCGATAGATATGAGTACTTTAAATGCCAAACTTGAAATAATTGTCTCAAGTGAGCCGGAATTAAGAAAGAATGCGGATGCATTGGAAAAACTCAACGAACTCTCTCCTGTATTAAACAGTACAAGTTTACAAGAAATTCCGAATCTTACAAGTCAACTTCAAAGATTGACCGTCGTTTCTTTACAAAATCAAGATCAAGTGGAAAAAATGAGCGAGCAAACAATTGAACTTATACAACAATACAATTCAATAATGCAAAATATGACGAAATCCTTCGCTCAGATCAATGAGCTCATTTCCCAATATGAAAATGAACAATTGATTAATAAAAACAAAGAAGAATAATTTTCTATTTATTACAAAGCTGATATTATTATTTCTTTTCGTCAAAATATCTATATATATAAATTGTTTTTAAAGAAAAATGTAATTAATATTTATTAACTTTATTTATTAAATTTAAAGACTTATAAATGAATGGAATTGATTTAAAATGTAACTTCACAATTAATTATTTTATAAATACAGGTGCCCTCAGAGTTGGGCAAAATACTTTTAAAAATGTATCTTGATACAAAATACAAAATAATATTTTGAAAATACTTTTTTCAGATACAAAATACATTTGTTTATAATTTTTTATGAAAATGAAAGAAAGTATAGAAATTAAAATAAACTTTATTATTAATACAAAACATAGTATAAATCTACATAAATATTAAATACATATGAATTAATTAGAAGAAAAAGACAGGAGCCTTCTCAGGGAGAGAAATAGTCCCTCTCATCTTCAGGGCACGTAGAATTGTCAAAAATAAGCACAGTTGGTGTGGTGCTGCATATTATTACCATGTTTAAACATGTTTGTATTATTTTGTGTCATCATACAAATGTGCAAATATACAAAACTATTCGATTCAACCAAACGAATATGATCATTTGCTATTTCAATGCAGTTTCGGTCGCATATTCGTTTGGTTGAATAGTTTTGTATATTTGCACATTTGTATGACGGCACAAAATAATACAAACATGTTTAAACATGGTAATAATATGCAGCGCCACCACCACCTGTGCTTATTTTTGACAATTCTACGTGCCCTGAGAAGGCTCCTGTCATTTTCTTCTAATTGTATATCTACAGCCATTAAACTAGTTATTCAGCTGTCAATGGCGACCAGACTCATAAATGAATTTTAACCAAATATTTTAAAAAGTATTTTGTATTTTCAAAATACTTTTTGAAGTTTAAAATGTATTTTCGATACAAGATACAAGATACTTTCGACAAATGTATCTTGATACAAAATACAGAATGTAACGAAAATACGTATTTCAAATACATGTATTTTCGTTACTGCCCATCTCTGGGTGCCCTGGACTTTAGCACATAGATAAAAGTCTCGCTTCTTCAACTGTCAGTGATTTGCTAAAATAGTAGATAAAATAATTTTTTGTGATTATCACCTTCATTCCTAAGTTTCATATTGGATTTATGATTTGCTTTATTATATACAGTGAGCATACTTCCTCTATTCCCGGGATTACAAAAGCGCAGGCAGGGATTAAAAAATTTTTGTGAAAAATATTTTCAACAATAACTATTTTTACTTTCTCTTACCTATGTATAGGGGGGGCGGGGGGGAAAGGGGGGGGGGGGGGTATGTAATATATATATAGAGAGAAAGTATTGGATTCATGTCAAAAATTCGATGTCGAGATTTTGATGGATCTTCACGTTTTGAGGTCCCCTGAATCCAAAAAAGTGGTTTTTGCGACATGGTCTGTCTGTCTGTGTGTCTGTGTGTGTTCAATTTTAAGCATGAAGGAATTGAACTACGAGGTTGAAATTTTATATTTAAGTTAAACACCCCCCGGGACCGGAAAAATAAGCTTTTAATCAAAATCGGCCAAAGAGTACTAGTACTTTACTGATGTACTTTTTCAGTTTTTTTCGATTTTCTCAAAATTCGTTCTAACGATTTTGATTAAAATTCAAAAATCAATTATTTTTTAGATGCTCTTTCAAATGTATATTCTCTTTTTGCCCTCAAAATTGTTTGAAGCACACTTTACTCTTGTGCTTCATAGAGAAGATAGGAGAAATGGTTGCCATGGTAACAAAATATAAATATTTTCCCATACTTATAAATTTTACATCTGAATTCAAATATTCCCTACTGCCGGGAACTAAATACATGTCGACACAAAAAATCTGGTGTGACAAGCACAGTACACAACTTTCGATTACCGAAGGTAAGAGAAAGTTGTGTGCTGTGCGCCAGTCACACCAGATTTTTTTTTTTTTTTAAACACTTTTCTCATTCACACACACATACACACAGTCTTTTCGGCAACTTAGCCCATTACGATATCCGTTATAGAGATTAATATACATATTAGGGGTCCAGGTTCTTATTTAAACCATTTGGTATCCAAATGGCTTAAATAAAATCATCGAACTGCCTGGGGTCCGAACCCGCGACTTGGTATACGAGGTTAGCACGCTAACCTCTACACCAAACCCCGAGGGCACAATAACTATTAATATAATATGTTAATATTTAATAATGAAGCCAAAGCGAAATAAAGAAAAAAATTTTTGTCCTTTATTGAACAACTATGAGGCCGGAAGAATCGGCTGAAAAGTAGACATTGTTGTTCAATAAAGGAAAAAAATTTTTTATTTTTTTTATTTTGCTTTGGCTGTTTTAATCACTTTAATTAAAAATTGTTTTTATTTCCATGTACTGTTACCGGACGATAAATATTGTTTGAAATGTCCGCCTTTTAATTCTATAAAACATTCACACGTTGCAAACTTTGCACACGTTGGCCACACTGATTATTGATCGATCTATGATCGTTGTTAACTTTATTTATAGTTCAGATATGATTCTATTTCAAACCAGATTTTTAAAAACTTTCCTTCAATTTCTTAATTTTGATTAGGCAATATTCTTATTAAATTCTCACATGTTTTAAATTATTTTAAAAAATGAGTGAAGTGCTTGAGGATAAGATGAAAGAATCTATTAGTAATGAAAATGCAGAAAATATTTGCAATTCATTAGGAGATAATTTTGACAGTTGTTTAAAAATTTCTCAAAATAATGAAGATGAAGGAATTCCTGAAAATAATAAGTCAAATAATGAAATAATGGAAACTATTGAAGATAATTGCACGCAAATCACAAACGAAAACATTTCACCTGAAAAGGAAAATACCTCATGTGATTCTCCTAAATACGAATGGTCATTTCATTTAAATGATATATTTCAATTTGCAAAAGCTTCTGAATGTTTTCAAGGACCTAATAATTTTACCAAAGGATGCAAATGGTATATCATCAACCTTTTCTGAAAGTAGGAGAATAAATTTATTTAATATTAACAATGTTTTCGATTTTAGGGCTCCAGATGGTCAATGTCTTCTTACCAGCAGCGATGATAAAAAATTGCGTCTTTTTAATATGCCTCCAATGTCCCTGGACTCAAATGCTCAGGAGATGACGCCGATTTTCGCTACGAAAGAAGGAGGTTTAATTTACGATTTCTGTTGGTATCCGTTAATGAACAGCTCAGATCCTCCAACATGCGGGTACGGATATAAAATATTTTTCCAATTTCCCATCATTTTCATGAGAGTTAATTATATAAAATACAAAATAGAAGCAGTAAGTTTTAGCTTTGGAATTCATTTAGTTTTTTGGATTTTTAGATTTCTTTCTACAAGTCAAGGAAGTCCGATCCATTTATTTGATGCTTACACTGGTCAACTTAGAGCCTCTTATAGAGGATACAATAGGTAAAATAATAATTTTTTTTAAATTATAATTCAATATATTGAATGATGAGCTGTTGGGGGAAATCTTTTGGTAACCCAGAAGAGGCCAGCTATTTATTCTAAATAGTCTTCTGCTTTATTAATCGCGTACATGAAGCTCGCTGAAAAAGGCTTAAACGATACTCGTCCAGGCATTTTTATTTGGTATCCAATGATTTATAACTAAAGATTTTTGCCGGCGGAATTAGCAAAGAGCTAACTGCAAAGAGTATAAATAAATAAAAGGCGAAGTTTCAAGATGGCTGTTGTATTTATTCTCTTCGCTTTTGGAAACCCATTTCACGCCAGCGTCATGTATCGTTTATTAAAGAAGATGGTTTAGAATAAAATTTAGACTTAATATTATTAATTTTATATATATTAATATATTTATTTTTTTGGATAATATTTACAATAAGTTATTGGCGAGTTTAGTACTTTTTACAACTTTTTCAGGGAAAATACTCCCTCATTTCCCTTTATTAGCCTAAAAGAGGTGGCGGAAAGCCAATTTGATTGAGATATATGCCAAAATAACGAAAATTTTGAAGAAATACGAAAGCCACACTAAGCATTAAAAAATGTATTATTACTTACTTTTTTGGGTTTTTTCTTTCTCCATTGTAATTTAGATGACAAAAATCTTGCGCCTGACCTATTCTGATTGAGATAACTAGATAAATTAATTAAATAGAGTTGAAAAAAAAGATTAATAATTTTAATGATAATTGTTTATTTTTATAAATATTGAACGATAAAGGAGCTAACTTCATATTGAATTAAGACTATTCACTGACTATTTAAAAAAAAAAAACCTTGAGTTTGCTATACATAAGAATATCAACTTTTTTAGCCACAATTATTATTTGAACTCTCTATATAGGCTACTATTAATATTATTATAAAAATTAATATTTTTTCTTTCATTTTCACTCTTGGCTACTGAGTCCATTTAGGGATTTATCGTCTTTATCGGAAGTTTCCAAATTCTTTGGAGGACCGATGCTCTTTTCATAAGTCAATTGATAAATTTTTTATAAAAATGAAATGAAATTTTATATCACGATCAAAATTAATGTGTTAATCAATTTTGGGGGCCCCCGTATTCTACGGGGCCGTAGACACGCGCCTTGCTTATGATCCGTCACTGTCAAGAATATTTTAAAGAAGTTGCAGGGATCCCTTGTCCGAGAGCCGCCGGAGGCGGCTCGAGACCTTCGGTTAATTAAGGTCGGTTCTGTTTTAGATTAAAAAATATTCATCAAGAATATTTTAAAGAAGTTGCAGGGATCCCTTGTCCGAGAGCCGCCGGAGGCGGCTCGAGACCTTCGGTTA
The DNA here is from genome assembly GCA_023213315.1 of Euborellia annulipes. Lineage (NCBI taxonomy): Eukaryota > Metazoa > Arthropoda > Insecta > Dermaptera > Anisolabididae > Euborellia > Euborellia annulipes. Next base: position 15,243 of record JAKCPI010008281.1, read on the forward strand.
ATTAAGGTCGGTTCTGTTTTAGATTAAAAAATATTCATCAAGAATATTTTAAAGAAGTTGCAGGGATCCCTTGTCCGAGAGCCGCCGGAGGCGGCTCGAGACCTTCGGTTTTAAGTTCGGTTCTTTTATTTTTAGAAAAAAATTCAAAACAACTAGGGAATTCTCGGCTTTGGGTCGGTTCGGCTCGGTTCGGTTTGGTTCGGCTCGGCTCAGTTCGGTTCGAAACCATCCAGTTAGAAGCTATTCAGTAGCCCTTAAAAATAAATTTTCGGGCCCTTCGGCTACTGAATAGCTTCTAACTGGATGGTTTCGAACCGAATTGAGACGAGCCGAACCGATCCGAAACCGAGCCGAACCGAACCGAAGTCGACACTAGTGACAAAACAACTTCAGGGGTCCCGACCTAATTGTTTCGGTCCTTCGGTTGAAGTTCGGTTTCCTTCGATTAAAAAAAAATTAAAACAACTAGGGAATTCTCAGCCTTAGTGACAAAACAAATAGCGCGCGTAAATGAAAAGAACGAAAGAATCATGAATGTTGAGCTAATGTAAAAAAAAAATATTCTTTGTTTTTTTTTAATGATCATGAAGTTAGCTCCTTTATCTTTCATTATTAAAAAAAAAAATAATAATAATAAATAATTATCATTAAAATTATTAATCTTTTTTTTTTTACTCTATTTAATTAATTTATCTAGTTATCTCAATCAGAATAGGTCAGGCGCAAGATTTTTGTCATCTAAATTACAATGGAGAAAGAAAAAACCCAAAAAAGTAAGTAATAATACATTTTTTAATGCTTAGTGTGGCTTTCGTATTCCTTCAAAATTTTCGTTATTTTGGCATATATCTCAATCAAATTGGCTTACCGCCACCTCTTTTAGGCTAATAAAGGGAAATGAGGGAGTATTTTCCCTGAAAAAGTTGTAAAAAGTACTAAACTCGCCAATAACTTATTGTAAATTCCCTCCATTTTTTTTAGCGTGGATGAAGTTGAATCAGCAACTTGCCTAGCTTTTAGTCCAGATGGGAATATTATTTATTCCGGATATAGAAATCATATTAAAACTTTTTATACGGCTCGTCCTGGAAGATTATATCAGGAATATTCATTTAAAGGTATTATAAAGGATATTTAAAAAAAAGCTTAACTTAAAGTTTTTTTTTTTTTTTTAAATACTCACACTTTTCCCAATCACACTAACACACTCACATACACACAGTCTTTTCGGCAACTTGGGCCATTTAAGACATCGTCAAGCCAGCGTCATTCTATAGAACAACATATAATGGAATCTTGAAAAAATTTCATTAAAATAATATAAAATATAAAAAGTTGATGTGATTGTAAGAGAGGATGAATTTCCAAAGGGCGAAATTGATCGCCTATAGTATAAATATATAAAATCTGTTGTTTCCCTCTCAACCTTAATAAAAGGATAAATTTTCACGGGTTGATTCGCGTTGGAAGTTAAGATTTATTATATATATTAGTCCCGGCCTCATCTTCTTTCCTTTTAAATATTGTTTGAGAAATTTACTTTGTTGATTTTTTTATTGGTTTTAACTTAACTTCCAACGCGAATCCATACATTATTTATTTTATTAATAATTACAATTATAATTGGGTATCTTCTTGCTTCTCTTTATTATAATAAATTTATTAATCGATTTCTTTTGGAGGGTCAAACAATTGAGGTAATTTGAACAGTACTTCCAGCTGTTACTTTAATTTTTATTGCTTTACCTTCTTTACGGTTATTATATTTATTAGATGAAGTAAACGACCCAACAATTACGTTAAAGAATTTATCCTTTTAATGCAGTGAGAGTTATAGGTGGTTTCTTTTCACGGTCGATTGACGGATGTTGGGTCAGGTTTTAGTAAATAATTAAATTATTTTTAGAGGTATATGTTGATTTTTCAATGGTTTACGATTTTGGCCAATTTCATTCGTTTTGGCTTATAGCCTTCTTCAGAACCTGAATTAAAAAATAACAGAGACATTATTCATACAATGAGATAGCTTTTTTTTAAGTTTTTTTTTTTTTTTTTACCTCTTGCATTTTATTTATCCTTTTATTTCACTATGTAGACGAGGTTTCGGTTTTCGCCTCCCTTTATCAGGACTGATGTGGTTTTAATAAATTAACACTCTACCTGATTTCGTCATATGAAATCGACAGTCCAAATTCGTCTGCTGGTTGGTAAAAAGACATTTTCAAAGTGAGTTTTCACCAACTTAACCAGAGAAAACTCATTTTCGGGGGGGGGGGGGGGGGGGGGGGGGGGGGGGGGGGGGGGGGGGGGGGGGGGGGATATATATATATACACCTACAGAGTGATTCTAAAGTCCTTTCCTAATACCTTTATATATGCCATAGGACCTGGTCCACACAGAGAAGCCTTTTTTTTATTTTAGAGAAAAAACACCATTTAATTATTTTTTTTGCTTGATTCTGATGAAGGAAAAAAAATTGTTTCGATTTCACTCTCCTATTAACTCTTAAATTGTTTTTCATTTTAGCCAGCACACCTGGAGATGTTTATCAACAAGGAATTACTTCATGCATTGCCACTAATTCAAATTTAAAAAATGTCTATGCAGTTGGAGATTATTCCAAAACAATTGGTAAATTCTATTTTCACTTCTCATTTAATTCATTCAAAATAAGGCTAATTTCTTTTCTTTTTTTTTTTTTTTTTTTTTTCAAGGAATCTATGGCGATGAGGGGCGCCTAGTTTGTCTTTTGCAAGGCCACCAAGAAGGATTAACTCAAATTGCTTTTTCTAACGATGGACGACATTTATGGGCAGGCGTGAGGCGATGCTCAGAAATCCTCAGTTGGGATTTGCGCAATCCTTCCGAGCCAGTCTTCTCGTTACATAGGCGCCTTCGTACGGCACAGAGGATATATTTCGAATTAACAAAAGATGATAATTATTTAATAACAGGTAATAAACATTTGATAAAGCTGAGCTTTTGGCAGTTGGGGCTCAGGACGACATGCAGAGAGGATTTTCCATTATTTTAAAATTATATGAAAAACGAAAGCTTTTATAATGTTTATTTCGTAATTAATTCTGAATATAGGAGAATTAAATTTAAGTACACAAGGCTTTTTGTTTCAATGATATATTAATTTGATATTAACACTTTATGCGCATTTCGACACCGTATGTGTCATCTTCAGAAGTGAATTACATATTAAATTAAATAATTTAATTAATTCTGAATATCTTTCTTCTTGGAATTGATCATACATTTTTCACACATTGAATCGCTCATGTCACAAATTTCTGCTCTGATGTTGTCTTTTAGCTGTTCATTTGTTCTTTGCTTTATTAGCGTAGGCCTTGCCCCAGAGAAGATACAAATCTCATTGTGAGTTTTATTAGCCTACACAAATACTCCTATCCTATATTGGTTGGCTTCTCTTTTTCAATTATCCTCAAATTTCAAGATTTGAGTAGCCAATTAATATATCATATATATATATTTACATGGTATACTGCTGAACTTTGATAAAATCTAATTGAACAAAACAATTACTCTAGGTTATATGTTTCAAGGGTTTAATAAAATAAAATCAAATTAATATTTTTAACGATTAATTTCAGGAGCAGTGGCTGAATGTATAATGAGAAGTGAGGAGATGAAGGCAGCCGAAAGCAATAAAGAAAAAAATATATTTCTTTTTCGCTTCATTTCAAACACTTGTCGACGTTTCGGCCGATATTCTGGCCTTCATTAGGACAATGTGCTGTTTGCCCCGAGCTTAGAGGGCCTCTTGGCAACTCCTGACTTATTTATCGTTGGTGCGAACATCCATCCGGTGTCATGACTTCTGGTTCAATAGTGACAACAACAATACGTCATGAGTTGCCAAGAGCCCCTCTAAGCTCGGGGCAAACGGCACATTGTCCTGATGAAGGCCCGATTATCGGCCGAAACGTCGACAAGTGTTTGAAACAAAGCGCAAGAGAAATATATTTTTTTCTTTATTGCTTTCGGCTGCCTTCATCTCCTCACTTCTTAACATTTTAACGTTTTTGAGGAAATAAGAATAGCAGCTATCTATTATTTCATATATTAAGGCCCACTAGGCCGACGTTTCGGTCTTGATTAAGACCAGACCATCTTCAGAACTAAATCGCAGAGAATACATTATATGTTATATTAAATTATTTAATTTACAATTCCTCTTAATTGTTAAATATAATTGTAAATGGGTAGTGAGGATATCCAGGCAGCCAAAAAACAATAAAGAAAATTATATTTGTCTTTATTTCATATATTTGTCTACGTTTCGGACGATATTCCGGCCGAAACGTAGACAAATATATGAAATAAAGACAAATATAATTTTCTTTATTGTTTTTTGGCTGCCTGGATATCCTCACTACTCAATATATATTCAGCCACTCCTCCTGGAATTATAATTGTAAATTTTCTCAATAATGACTAATGTATTTAGCTATGAAGGTGGTCTTAATCAAGTCCGAAACGTCAGCCTAGATCAATAACTGCTATTCTTTTTATTTCCTCATCAACTATTTCAGCTATACAATTTGCATCTTTCAATTTTAATGTTTTATTAAAATTAAAATTAACATTTTAACACTTGATGTTCAATTCGGCATTATCTCCATCTTCAAAAGGGATTGATGAATGAATAAGGCAGCAATTTCGAAATGTATATCAAGTGTAAATATGTTAATTTTTAATTTCAATAAAACGTTAAAATGTTAATTTGATTTTAATTTTAATATCTCCTAGACAGTGGCGTAGCGAGCTTAACTCGCGCCTGGGGCACAATACCTTTTTAGTGCCCCCCCCCCCCATTCGAAAACCATATAATATGTAAAATATACAAAATTATTATATTACACTGGCACTAAATTTAAAATATATTTTCCAGAAATCAATTATAATAAAAATAAAAATTATCCAGCATTTTTTTTTGTTTTGCGGGCCATTTGGCGCCCCTTTGTGAGTAGCGCCCGGGGCATGATCCCCCCCCCCTTGCCCCCCCCCCCCCGCTACGCCACTGCTCCTAGATACATATAGCTTCGAGTAATTGTTTTGTTCAATTAGATTTTATCAAAATTCAGCAGTATATACGATATGTTTAAAATGTTTCAACTAGTGCCCACGGCGAATAGTTTAAATCTAAGCAGCCTTTTAATGTCTGCAATACTAAAGGAATTTTTAACGCAAAAAGGCGATTGTTTTCTCACTTGCGTGGCATGTTCGGTTGTTCTACTGAAAATAAACATCGTCCACTTTGATTTCAGGGCATAATCTAACCACCGAAATGTGATGAAAAATGTCCTCAAAAGATTGAATGATCTTTTATTTGCATGAAAAGATAAACATGATAAATAAAATATGACATTAGATGCTGAAAAATATCTCAAAGAGTAGCTATTAATGAATTTTTTTTTTTATAATCTTTTGCAGGAAATGAAGATGGATTTTTATCCATATGGGATTTAAGAAATCCAACAAAGAATTCTCCTGAAGGCCCTACATTAGATCCTTTATTAAAATTTGAAGCGCATGCAGATTGCGTTAATGGCATCAGGTGAGAATTTGATGAATACTTGAAACAATCGTTTCCCAAACTGTGGTCCGCGGGCCGACCAGAATGGGATCTGTCATTTATTATAGCTCTATTCAATTCAATAGCATCGACTGTTCAATTATCTTCTAGGCGTATTAGTAAAAAACATTCAATATTTGACCTCTAATTATTCTTCTTAAAACTTAACTATATCTATTAAGCAGTCCAACTCTTATCTAGAAAATTAACACTTTTCCTTATTTCCTAATTTATAAATGGGAGGTAATTTTTAAATTTATATTAGAATATTTTTGGATGTGTATTTATTTCTCGTTAACAGATATAGTCATGTTTTACTATCCAAATAGAAGAATAGATTTGTTTTTAATGTTAGTTGTGGTGATGGCGAAACAGCAGCTGTTAACGAGAAATACTTCAGGGGATCTGACCAGAGAATACCAAGAGCAACAGCCTCCAAGATCGTTGCTGTCAAGCAATGCCCAACGCGGTTCAACCTCGGTGGGGGGCCCAGAGGAACAAACATGTAGAACGTCTCCCATCTGTGAAAAAAAAAAATTTAAAAATAAAATAAATAACTTCGGCAATCTAAAAGGACGTAAAGAAATAAATATACATGGATTTTTAATAATAATTTAAAAATTACCTACCAAATAAGAAACTAAGGATTAATGTATTAATAAAAAAATAAGGTAAAAATAAATAGAGTTTTCATTTTAAATATTAGGAATCATCTTCAAGTTGATATCAATAAATCTTGTGGGATGAGAAATCAACTTTTATTTTGATTGTAAAATAAGCACGAAGATGATCCGAAAATAGGTTCGAAACGATGCTAATAATCTTCTTCTTTCCTAGAATATAATATGTTTGAAAGCTCCATTTATTTTTAATTTCTACCTGTGATATGTCAAAAAAAAACTATGAAAAGAATAAAGAACCGATTAATTGATAAAGAGTAAACGAATGTTTTCGTTCGAATAATTCTTAGGCTGTTTTTGACATCGTTGTTTCGATATTCTCTAACCCAGCGGTTCCCAACCCGTGGGCAGCGGACGTCTAAGAAAAGATAAAAATAATATAACTTATATTTATATAATTAAATATTTATTAATTCATATACCCGAAAGGGGCAAGAGTGTGCCGCCGGGAGTTGAACCATGGATCCTCCAATTGGTACTCAGAGTGCCCTTACCACTAGGACCACAGCACGACATTCGGCCGACATTGTGTTATATCGGTGGCCGATATACGCGTAAAATAATAGAAAAAGAATTAGACGTAATTATAAATATAACATTTATTTTAATTCTTTAATTAATAATAAATAACAATCGCTGACAATCGACTAATTAATGAATAGGATCGGCCAGCTGGATCCAACACCTCCTTCACGTAGATATTTCCCTCGTGTAGGATTGCTTTGACGGATCGATCTGCAACCGGTCGACTGGTATTGGAATTCGGCTGGATCTTCGAACCTCGTTCGAACCTGAAACAGTCTCTGAAGAATCTGACGGACAAATTTCCTCAGGAGGAATTCGTTGTGTTAATGGAATGATTTCAAATGTATCACACCACGAATTTAAAACTTCATCCCCGGACTCTTCTATCTCGGCTGTATAATTCGGTCGGAGTTGATTTGCATGCCGAATCCAAATCTCATTTTCTACCTCTACTTCGTAAACAACTTCACCCCGACGGCCTTTTATCTTGCCTTGAGTCCATTTTATCTTACCCCCCTCTATAGTCGAGAGCGAAAACCAATTCGGTTATTTTGTAGCTTTTCTCTTGGACTCCATGTTTTATGTTATAACTTTCCTCCATTTGCAAGTTCCTTTCCTTGAATTTACCTATTTTTGGTCGGATTAAATCCAAGCTAATCCGAAGCGGTCTTCCAAATATAACTTGGGCCGGAGTCTGAAAATTTCCATTAATTTTATTTAATGCTTTGTTAGGTGTAGTCCGATAGCTTAATAAAAATGTAGTTAAAATCTTCTCAATACTTCCTTCCCCTTTCTGTTTGCCATCCTCGTCGCCAATTATGTTATATCGGTGGCCGATATACGCGTAAAATAATAGAAAAAGAATTAGACGTAATTATAAATATAACATTTATTTTAATTCTTTAATTAATAATAAATAACAATCGCTAACAATCGACTAATTAATGAATAGGATCGGCCAGCTGGATCCAACACATTGTGGCGCCGAATTTGGGTCCATTTCTTCTGCTGACTAAAATTGCTTTTCAACTGTGTTCATATACTCGAATGTCGTGCTGTGGTCTAGTAGTAAGGGCACTCTGAGTACAAATTGGGGGATCCGTGGATCAACACCCGGCGGTACACCCTTGCCCCTTTCGGGTATATAAATTAATAAATATTTAATTATCACATACGCGATATATATAATAAATCTTAAATAATATATATAATTTCTTATTTATTAATAAAATTATATATATACACTGGGCCTCAAAGTTTTTTTTACGGAAAAAGTGGGCCGGGTTGGGAACCACTGCTCTAACCCTTAACACATGGTCCGTGCACATATATTTTTGGGAAACGCTCCTTTTTAAACAACACGCTTATGATAATAATTATAAATAATTGTAAATTTTCAGTTTGAACCCTCACTTTCCAATTTTGGCGACAAGTTCAGGACAACGTCATAATTACACTCTCGTTTCGTCATCAGAGTCATCAGACACTGAAAATGAATTGTTGGATGAAAATGAACCTGATAGGATGTTTGCAAGACGCCGCAGCGGCGAGTCATCGCTTAAATTGTGGTGGTGCTCTCCAACCAATTCATAATGTATTTATATTTTATTCTTCCTTTTTTTTGTTCTTCCTTTAAAGGAAAAAAAAAAACTATCAAGATCTATATACGTATTTGAATAAGATATTAGTATTCCTCGATTTGGACTTTAACTAGTCATAGGTATATTTTGCAAGACCTTGTTTTTTGTTGGCGAGGCCAAACGCCCCATGGCCCCCGGGAATCGAACCCAGGATCTCCAACCTTTCCGGGGCTATCCAGACCCTCCACCTACATCGACAAAAACTCACTTCCCCTTATATGCTCCGCGCATTTTACTAACAAAGTGAAAAACATTAAAGAAAAAGAAGGGCTGGAGATTCGGGTCGATTCCCGGGGGCCATGGGGCGTTTGGCTTCACTTACTAGAAAAACTATTCTTTATTTAATCTCTTCTTTAGTATTTATTGTACAATAATTTTCTCAATTGGCATCTCTTATTATGCTTTACAATTTAATTAAATGTGAGATTTGTTTTAAGGCGGCTTCACACCAACGGGCACAGTCAGAACAGGTCACGGTCAGATCACCGTCCAGTTACGGGCAAGCAATTCACACAGAGCGGGCAGATTGCAGGCAGTCTGTCCCTATGAATCAGTGCGAATAGATACTGCCTATCTCCATCAATCACTATCATCAGCACTTATCTGCTACAATGCCATTTAGAAAATTGACTCTATTAAAAATTGCTTCTAATTTTAGAGGAGGGACAGAATATTAATAAATCGCGATTTCAAAGACGCTTTTGGGTACATGATATAACTAAACTAACTATTTCCACATCTGGTTGACGATGAAACCAAGTTCTGCCAATATTCCCGCATGTCACACTGTGATTTTAGAAACGGGCACGGTACGGGCACAGTCCTGATCGCCGGGAAGGCGATCTCGGGGACAGACCGCCGGTCTTGATCTGTCTGTGCCCGTACCGTGCCCGCCAGTGAGAACACTCTCATTGAGATCCCGAGACAGCGATCTTGATTTGACTGTCTCTGACCGTGATCTGATCTGACTGTGCCCGTTGGTGTGAATCCGGCTTTACTATTGGATCAAACTCCCCCCTCCCTTCCCCAGATGAGAACTACACATTGCAGAACAGGATCTTTTCGGCATCTTAGGCCATATAGACTCATATTAATTAAATCCGATATAATATGTATGTGCGAGCCCAGGCATTTGGTATCCAAATGATTTAAATAAAAATTCATCGGACTGCCTGGGATCCGAACCCGCGCCCTTTGGCTTTAAGAGAAGCAAAGTCAAAGGAACTTCCAGATCCTCAGCTTTTTGGAGGCTGCCGGTCTGGAGAAGATGGTCTAAACTACACAAAGTGTACTAAGAAAGGAGGGTGCAGTGCAATACGAACATGGGCGTAACTAGAGAATTTGGCTGGGGGGGCCATGGGATCAGCCACCTCGCTGGGGGGGGGGGGCATGGGACCAGCTAACCTCCGGTGGGCCTGGAAAGCCCCATATTTTCTCAATTTTTTTTGGGGCAAGGAGCTTTCTGGGGGGAGGCTAGGCCTCCCCGGCACCCCTCTAGTTACGCCCATGAATACGAAACCCCTTCGTCGAACGACCAGCCCAGAAGCAATATAAATCTCCCATTTAATTTGTTATTTTGCCAATTTACTAGTCCAATTGAGATGGATTGATTATATCTTATTCAATACATATGTCTCGAAATTAAAAAAAAATCCTTCTTCAAGACATATTGTGAGAATGCCATGAGTGTAGATGATGCAATTCTTTTTTGAAAACGAGAGAGGAGAGAGGAGCTCCTTTGCTAACGACAACTTTGCAATTTTGTCTCAACGCTTTGCCTTTCTCTCAACTTCTTCCCTTTCCCTCCATTGCTGGTTTTTTTGAACCTACCTTGCAGATGGCAATTGTAAATAATCCAAAATTCTCTTCAATTTCAAGACCTTTCTCTGTTATTCAAAATATGAATATTTAATTGAAGTGGAATACTTTCTCTCTATCCTTCTTTTTATATTTTAAGAGAAAATTTGAAGAAAATTTATTAATTTAAAATAAGAAATAGAAAATAAATTTTATAAAATTTTTACTTATCGTTTGATTGTTGTTCCTTTATCATAAAAAATTTATCCAAGGCCCTCCTTTTATTATTCCTTCATATTAAAAAAAAAATAAGATTATTCTCTATTATAAGATATTTTATTATTTGTTCAAACGAAGGTGTCAAAACTGTAATAATAAAGAGAATTAAAACAAAATAAGGAAGTCTAAAAAATAGCATCATTTCTGTTTATAGCACTCAGAATTCAGCTTATATCGTTGATCAATTTTTATTAAAATAATGATATATCCTTATTTTAGAGAATAGCGAAACATTTTCTTAGACATTTGGTAAAATCTGAATTTCCGAGATTCTTTAGTTTATTTTTTATCAAATTTCAAGTTTTTTTTTTCAAATTTTCTTCAAAAAAAAAAAAATATAGGCGATACATGAGTAGTTTCATATATTATTTCAAAGAATTTATAATTTTTCTGAGTAGATTTTTGGAACCTACTTGATCAAAATTCATCTTTACAGGAGAATCATACTGCGTACCAAATGCAAAAGAATTCTCAATTATCTCGAAGCTTCAAGGAAGCAACCTAATCGTTTTGTAAAAAGGACATCTCGATGCGCCTATCAACACCAGGAAGCAATAGACTCTGTTTCCACAGAAACGGCGACACATTGTTACGAATAAAGGCCAAACACTTGGTTTATTTGTTTCTCGCGACATTATTACATTTGATGGATTCGAACAAAATGGCTATAATCGGATCTCAACTATTTCTAAAGGTAATGCCATTGTAACTTTTCACAAAAATGTTTTGTGCCACCACCAGATTTCTCTTTTTGAATAACAAATATTTTTTCTCCTTTAGTTAACATATGAGTGGTTCAAAGCAAAAGTAGACCAAGTCCAAAAGTAAATAATTTTTTTATTTTTACCTTTTTGGATAGTAAATTAAGGTAGTTATTCGGTGTAATAATGAACCATGTCCGAATTTTAATACTAATCCTCCAGAGTGCAGCAGTTCCTTAATGCAAAAAAAAAAAAATGAATATAAAATGTGTACTTAGATAAAGTATAATTTAAGATCTTAATGATTGCTGAGATGTAAAATAAATAAATGTTGTATATTTTTAAGAGGAATTAAATATAAGGCTGTAATCTCATACACAGGTAGATATATTCTTGGTTAAATAAAAGATATTATATTCCAGTTAATGAGGCTCTGATGAAGGCGTTATTTCGCCGAAACAAGTGACCCTGCGCAGACTGTTAGCCTCTTATGCTCTGAAATAAAGAAATATCTGTATATATATATATATATATATATATATATATATGAAAAATTAAAACTAACATCTTTTATTTAACCAAGAATATATCTACCTGTGTATGAGATTACAATCTGAAGACTGGTTCACACTAAAAATATTAATAAATATAAGGCTTTAAATTTGATTCATTTGTTCTCAAAAGCGTAAAATGTGGACTTGCTTCACTGGTTTGCTCTCAACCCCTCATATTACGTAATTAAAATTCTCTTTTATTTATTAATAACCTGAAAAATATAAAATATCTATTGTATTTCCGTACATATTTTAAATTTTCTTAGCCACAAAATTGAATTGGTTGTCTGTGTGTATGTAAACAAAATAATAGACGCTTTTTTCTTGCGCCCGACTTTCCCTTCCATAAGACATCTAAGGCTTCTGCGCATGTGACATATTGTCCTTATCAAGAGCTTAATCGGGGGGGGGGGGGGGGTTTTGGGGGTCGGAGCGGAAGTGGATGCAGGGTTTCAGGGACAGTTTGAAGAAGTTTCACTTCAAAAGATTTTGAGTCTCAAATTTGATATGTAGGTATCCACGCATTTCGTTTAATTTTCTTTCTTTAAATGACTCTATTGTGAGTGCCAACTTAAGTTAAATACGGAATAGGATGCAGCCAATAATAATTAAGCCTTCTTTATTCGGATGGTTTCGGCTGGGATCTATCTTACCAACTTGAACATTTAAAGAGCCCTGCAGGAAGGTTCCGAATAAAGATTGCTTAATCAATGAATAGACGCTCAATTAATATATGGACCCTGTTACGCATTAGTGTGTCAAGCGCCAGCTACCGAGTTTTAAGAAAATAAACATTAAAGTTTTTTGTTTTCATTGGATTATATATAATTTTTGTTGTCAATTGTGCAAGTAACATTAAATATAAATTTTTTTAGGACATATTTCATAAAAAATACTATTAATTATAGCATTTGAAACAATATTCCGTGCTTAACTCAATTTTGAATTTTTTTTTTTTTTTGCGCTTGGCACACTAATGCATAACAGGGTCCATATATGCATCCTATTCCCTATTTAATATATCAGCTACAGCCCCGATCTACTGTTCAATTTATTCTACGGTGTCAAAGTTAAGTCACACCTATGAGTTTTTCTACATATGATTATTTCATTGCTTTTTTTTTTCTAAATATGAAAAATTATTAATGGAATTTTCACTGGATATGATTGATGAGTAACTATATTGTTGGGAATGATGAAGAGACAGCCAACGAAAAACAAAATTTTCTCTGTCGACGTTTCGAACGTTTATCGCAGCCTTTTTTTTTTTTTTTTATATATACGATCTTGTAATTTTGCAATTTTTTGTGGAATCCTCTCTTTATTTGTATATCTTTATATGACAAGCTATATCAATCTAAGCCTATGACTTCTACCTGTCCTAATGGTGAGCGCGATGAGTGTTCAAAACGTCGACAGAGAAAATCATGGGCGTAGCCAGATTACTTTTTGAATTTCTTCTCGGGGGGGGGGGGGGCGATCGCGAAATTCAAAAAGTTATAAAAACTAGTAATCTAAAGAAATTATGATTTCCGCTCTTTAATTTCAATGAATTTGATATCAATCAATTTAAATAAATAGGAAAGGGGTCTAAATGGCCATAGATGCAGACAAAGTCCTTGAATAAAAAAAAAAAAAAAAAAAAAAAAAAAACCGCCCCCTCCTCCCCGACAAAATTGCATTAATCCGCCACTGATTAAAACAAATATATACTTTTCCAATCGGGAATTTTTTTTTTAAATGAGCTTATATAAGGAAAATAATTACTGATAATTATATTTAATAAATAATTAATAATCTATGTTTTGCAAACCCCCCCCCCCCTCCCTCTCGTCATAACGAATGTTGCCCCCCCCCCCCTAGCAAGATGTCTGGCTACGCCAGATTTTAATAAAATTTTGTTTTCTTTTTGTTGGCTGCCTATTCATATTATTAATGGAAATTTTCGTGGACCAAATTTTCTAATAAATAATTCCATGATATTAACTAGTTGTTGTTTCTTGATCGCTGATGAGTATATCGACCTCCTAGCAGTAAAGAGAATTTTTTCAAGAGAATATGGATTGTCACTTAACCTGACAATTTTATTTTGTCCTGATGAAGAGTGCGATCAGCACTCGAAACGTCGACTTTTTTTTTTTTGTCTTGGCTGCCCATATACATGTACCACATTCTCATAAGAATTCCATGATCTTTTCTAAAAACAATGAAATAATCACATGTAGAAAACGCATGGAAGGTCCTATATTAGCATAGGCGCCGGAACTGGGGGGGGGGCAAGGGTACATCCCCCCCCCCCCCCCCGGGCATTCTACAGGGGGGGGCAGAGGGGGGCAAAATTTCTTCTTTTATTTCATTTATTTTTAAAAATGATATATTTTTACTTTTGAAAAATAAAATCTTCTAAATTAAAAAAAATTAAGAGTAAGAAATTCATTTTTTTTCCAAATTTTTTCCAAAAATTTTTGATAAAATCACTTTCCAAATTTTTTAAAATATTAATTTTATTAAAATTGTGATTTTATTTAAAATTTTTAAAGTTTTATAATAGATTTGTTTTTGTTTTATACTATTTAAACATATTAAATTATTTTAATTTTCTAAAAAAAATTTTTTTGCCCCCCCCCCCCCCCCCCTGATTCAAATTCGTTCCGGCGCATGTATATTAGTTATTTTTTTGTTAAATACATTATATAACCATACAAAATTCGGACCGGATTTTAAAATGTCAACCTTTATAAGAGAGAATTTTATGAAATTTTTGGCAGCTGGGGATGGGAATAAAAGAGAGAAGAGCCGATGACTAGGGATTCTTGATCTCTTACTTTTTTAATGTTCAAAATGAGAGTTTAATTCCCTCATCCATCAATGAAAAAAAAAGTGAATGAATATAAAAATTTCTTTTCTTTAATAAATATTAAATGTATTTCTGATGATGATTTGTGAATTCAATTGCCAATAAGAAAAAAAAAAAAAAAAAAGAAGAGATGAGCGGTTCTTCTCTTTTTTTTTTTTCATTCAGCTAACCGAACGGCGCCCGCATTCAGTTTATGAGGGCGCCGCGACGCTACGCATCAGTGAGTCAGCCTTGGACACTTCCGCCTTCAAGGGGGAATGACTCTACTGAAAGGAAAAAAAAATATATAGATCTCTTTTCCCAATGTTAGTTTGAAGTTTGCCCTGGAAGTGTGCTAGGATTCTCTTCTCCTCTCTCTTTGGGAGGTGGGGGCGGGGTATTATTATTATTATTTACTCTTACGAGTCAGTTCGTTCAATGTTGTTAAGAGAGTTGAATGCATGTCTGTTTAGATGCACGCTTGGCTGGAATCTCGCTTCTGTCATCATCAGTTGATCATCCAAATCAAACAACAACAACATGAAGTGGGAACAGACAAGAGAGAATATGTCACCAGAGGAATTCCATAAAAGCAAACAGGTATTTAACCTTCGATTTGACATTTTTTTTTTCTTAATTCATATAATAGGATAAATAATTTGTGAACCCTCCCCTTAACAAATTGTTGAAATATTTTGTGTATCTCTTGTCATTGAGAGGGCGATGTGACGGCTATAAAGAATTAATCGTTCAAATCATATCCAATTATTATAATATTTATATCCTCTTCCTGGGGAAGTAAATGGGAACCCAACCCAGGGACCACAATCACATGTAGAGAGAATAGAGCGTCAAACTTTGCCCCCTAGCAACCTAAGTCATTTGATCTCACGGCAGTGGCGGATCCAGAGGTGTTTCTCGGGGAGGGTAATCTGGAGTGACTGGTCGCACAGCACACATTCTTTTCTTAATTTCGGTAATTTAAAGGCGCATTCTGTACTTGTTTACCAGAATATAAATATAAATCAAATTTTTAAGTAGTAATTTTTAAAATTTTACCTTAAAAATATATTTTTTTCAAATCTCAGGGGGGTTATTACCCCCTTTACCCCCCGCCCTTGTTTCACGGCCCCCCCTATTTTTTTCTTTTTAATTCAGACAAGAGGATCCAAAATCAAATTTTAAATACTCACAATTATATTTTAAATTCTCGCCCCCTCACGGCTGACGTTTCGGCCCGAGGTCTAGGACATCTTCAGAGCCGGCTGACAATAATCAAAAAGTGTGGATATTTGCAAAAACGCACCACATGCTGAATGTTGTCGCTGTTTTTGCAAATATCCGCACTTTTTGATTATTGTCAGCCGGCTCTCGGGGCGAAACGTCAGCCGTGAGGCCGAGAATTGAAACAAAAGAATATTTGGCTGGAAACATCTTTTTTTTTCTGACTCCACCACCATCAAGCCTACAGCCACAGATCTTCATCAATTATATTTTCTAAATTTTATTATTATATTCCAAGTATTTAAACTTATTTAACAATAATAATTTATTTGTTACATTTGCGACTCTTCGCGGCCCCCTGCGCGTAATCCATGCCTACCTAGGGGGCCGCGGCCCACTACTTTAAGAGGCATTGATCTAGGGAGTCTCTCTTCCTTATTACTGTTTGAACAAAGGGAGTATATGACAGAAGAAATTTCAAAATGAATAAAAAAGAAAATAATTTTTCTATTTTAATTTCATCCCTCGTCTTGGTTCCAGTGTTTGGACTGGGATCATGTTATAAAGCTATGCCATATTTTCTCCCCAATCAGGAAAGACTCTGATGATGATCCTATTTCTCTGACCTAGTACTTCACTGATGTACTTTTTTTTTCGATTTTCTCAAAATTCGCTCTAACGATTTTGATTAAAATTCAAAAATCAATTATTTTTTAGATGCTCTTTAAAATGTATATTCTCATTTTGCCATTGAAATCTTCTGAAGACCACTTTACTCTTGTATTTCATAGGAAAGATAACAGAAATGGTTGCCATGGTAACAAAATATAAATATTTTCCCATATAAATTCTACATCTTGAAAATCGAATGTACCGTACTGTCGAAAACTAAATATCTATCGACACAAAAAGTCTGGTGTGACAAGCACAGAACACAACTTTCGAGTACCGAAGGGTAAGATTTTTGCCTTTAGGTGGTTTTACCATCTCCTCATTATTACTTACTATAAATAACAATAATTACTTAACAGTCCCAACAAACAATAATTAGTTTTAATAATCAAGATAAAAAAAAAAAGACCTGGTGGGTCTGGCAACGGAGAAGAGCAACTGTCAGCACAATCGTTGCTGTTAAGCGATGCCAAGCGCTGCGAAAGCTCGGGATTGGTGACGCCGAGCATTCAGCGAGAGGAACGTCACAGGGAGCCAATTTTAATAGTCAAAACAAGAAAAAAGAATAAACTTATATCGATATTCTAGTTTTATTAACAAAATAAAGGAAAAAACTGGAGAAAAATTCAAGTCAAAAAAGAAAATAGCACGATTAAAGATCGGACATTTTAACTCACGGTCTTCTCATCAAAAACCAAGATTTTAACTGGAGTCAACTCAACACGATAAAACGTTTATTTTTTGAGTGGCGTATATATATATATAAAGAATAAGAAAAATATATAAAATTCAAGCATACAAATATCTCAAGAAAGAAGACAAAAAGTGATTGCTTATTATTAAAATAATCTCATTCTTCAAAAACATTATTCCCAAAAAGTTACTCTCTAAAATAGGTCTTTACGTGACTGAAGCAAGTGATATACATAAATATAGACCTATATTATCTAATAAGGTAGTGCGGTTCTTAGCCTTGCGGCGCCACCATTTATCAATACTAACAACTGGGAGGCGCCTTATTTACTGAGACTAATTAAATATTCTTACTACGTAACACGAATTCGTGTTTAAGCATACATTAAATGTTTAGATCTATATAAGGTGGTAGGGCAGGTCCATTCACCTTCCGTCCGGCGAGGGATGGGCGGCGGAATTGGCTGGTGGAAGATCCATCGACAATTGAACATCTCCGTGACAAGATATTTTAAGAGAGCGCTTCAGTTTCTTAAAACTAACATAAATGCGGACACTCTCCATTAGGGTGGTCCAGGCTTATATGGCAAAATACAATGGTTTAAAACTTCACGCCGCGCGCTCTCACGTGGTAAAATGAAGTCATATCTAAAAAAAGAAAGAAAGCTCCGGGGGTATTTATTATATCGGGGAAATTATTATAATATTAATATTAAAGAACACGAGTTAAACAAAACAAACGTTATTTATTTTCCATAAAATTAACAACAATAAGAATGATCCATTATGCCCTCTCACTACTGACGTCATCCGTCTCGTCACCTTCCCAACACTCCTCCCCTTTTTATGGAGAGTACCGTTGAGTAGGCTTTGGGATACGGGAACTTCTTCGTACTGGTTGGTTCGCCGGAGATGCTGTTCGCGGTGGGGTTGGCAGAACCGACCTACTTGGTGGAGTGGCTGGACCTTGCAGGGCTTGGTTTTCCTCATTCTCGGGTTCGGGGGCCTCCTCTCCTTGCTCTCTTGGC
>JAKCPI010008284.1:0-93509 GCA_023213315.1 Euborellia annulipes
TTCTTAAAATTGAACACACACAGACACACTGACAGACCATGTCGCGAAAGCCACTTTTTTGATTCAGGGGACCTCAAAACGTGTATATTCATCAAAATCTCGACATCGAATTTTTGACATGAATCCAATACTTTCTCTCTATATAATATATACATATATACATAGGTAAGAGAAAGTAAAAAATAAAAAACCATACGAAAGATAGCCGTTGAATAGAACCCGGCAATTGTCCCGGAAAACAAATTTTTTATTTATTTAAATCATTCATTCCACCTTAGTACTATGGTTCTAATTTGATAATGATTTGCATTCAAGTCATTTACTTATTTATCATTTATATTGCATATTTTAATACTTTCTACTGCATATTATATTATATGGCATATGTACTGCATAAAATATCGGTCTCTATTGATGAGTAAAATTTAGGAAATATGAAAAATTCCATTTTTTTTTTCAATAATTTTTTCATTTTTACTCCGTGGCTGCAATACCATTCTACTCTCTCTCTCTCTTTTATCAAAAAGCCAGTCAGTATGATTATCCTATTCTAAAAATAAATTTCAATAAGCTTTATTGTTTTTCTTAACGACGTTGATGGTTGCGTCCATTTAATTTTCCTCAGTTGAGACTTAAAGTCACGTCTTTCGAAACAGCCGGTGGGATAAACACCTGCATTTCGAATTAAATTTCATCTCGCTGATGATGATAATCCTGATTCTTTTTCTTTATTTCTATGATTAGTCAGCAAATTGGGTAAAGAAAAGAGAACAAATTGGCATAACGAAATCGGATGGAAGAGATTTGGATATAAAGAAGGATGGAAATTGTCTCCATTTTCTTTTAATCAGGGATGACGAATCTGATGGAGTTTTTTTTATTTTTCTCTTTCTCGAAAGGGGAGCTAATCAACCGGAAAATAAAAAAAATTTGCTCAATTTCTATATATGAAATATGATAATAAATAAATAATTAACTGGCGGTAAGGCAATGTATTGCAAAAGCCTTTTTTTTAATTAGCCGACCAGTCACACCAGATATTTTTTTTCTCGAAAAACAAATTGTGAGAAAGACATGACTAAAAAAGATATGTATTCAAATCGAAACTAACCCTGTTTTTTTTTTTTTTTTTTTTTTTTTTTAATCACATTAATCGATCATTTTACAAAAAAATATTTCTCAATAAAAAAAAAAAAGAATTCTTTCAGCAAATGTTTATCTTCTACACTTTCAAATTCCAATCTCAAACGAGAAGAAGGCTTTATTATTATTATAATTTTCTATATTCTTTGCCCCGTCTTCTTTTATTGACATTGATTGAAGAGATAGCGATCTAAACGTTCCTTCATCTTCTCTTCGTCTTGTGTGTCGTCCTCAATCAAAAAACGAACAATACTGTATATTTAATGTATATGTGTGTGCGTGTACGTGTCTGTCAGTATATCTGTGTGGGTGTGTGCTTAGGGGAGGGAAAGAGAGGCGCCTTTTAGCATGGTATCTTCTTAAAGCTCTTGTTTTGATAAGAAACAGAAGACTCATAAAATCTGGAGGCTCTTTTGGCTGAAAGCAACACACTTTGCTCTTCTATCAGATATTTTAGATGACTGAGGAATAGTTACTTTTCTCACCTCTCTTTAACATAAACTATATTTTTTACTTTCATATCAATATATAGAAGAAAGTGTTGTATTCATGTCAAAATTCAATTTCGAGATTTTGATTGAAATACACGTTTGAGGCCTCCTGAGTCTACTAAAATGGTCTGTCTGTCCCCGTGTCTATGTATGTGTGTGTGTGTTGAAAATAAATCACGAAGGGAATGAGCTACGAGTTTGAAATTTTATATTTAAGTTAAGGACTATTCTGAGGCGCGAAAATAAGCTTTTATATAGAATCGACCAAAGAATATTAGTACTTTTTTGGTTTTTTAGATCTTTGTCAAAATTTGATTACAATTCATAAATATATATACCGGTATATATAATAGCGGAGTGTCCGTCTGTCACGCGCTGTTTGACGAACTTCCCATTAGAATTTTGAAGCGAAATTTTACAGTCTTATAGAGGACATTATGGAGAGTCCAGGAAAAATACTCGGGTTCCTAAATTCTTATAATTTTTTGAGTTATTTATTCCTAAAGTTACTATATCTCGGTGAAATGTATAGAGAAATATTTATGTACGGGGTATTCTTTGCATTTATGTATTCTATAAATGTAAACAAAGCAGGAGACACTGGAGTGGAATAGTAGTAATAATTTTCTTTTCATAAGTAAGAAAATACGAGGGTCCGCTGCAGGCTGGCCCAAGACAGCTGGCGGGGGGGGGGGCAGGGGGCGGAGCGGCTATCAATTATTTTATAAACTCTAAAATAAATATTTTCATTTTACCTGTTCTTTTATTATGTTTTTCTAATGAGGAATTGTATGGCCTTGAAGTCCAACAATAAAAAAAGTTTGCTGGAAGGTAGGCAACCCAATTGACCAACTCTCGAACGGGTTGCGTCAGAGCATCTCTGAAGTAGACTAGCCATCCTCATTTATTAAAATTTAGAGTACTAGGAGCTCTAGGGTAATTAATAGTATCGATTACATGTATGCAGTGGCGTACTTAGGCTTAAGGATCTCGAGGCATTTTGATTGTGGAAACCTTTAATTCTTTTTTTATTTTATTTAAGGTCTTTTTCGACATCGTAGACTATTTAGACTCCGTCTCTAAGTATTTCAATAAATTGGTCTTTTATTATTATTTTTTCATATTCTATAACTCGTTCTGCCAAGTCTGTTATTTTTGTTTTTGAACTTTTCTAGTTTTTTATGACCTCCAAATTTTGTTAGTGACCCTGACCCACAGTTTACTAATCCCTAATTTATTCTAATCAACATTATGCAACGCAGATTTTTTTCTACATCACCAGATAAAATAATAAACTATATAATTATTTAACATCTGGCATTCATTCCTTCTCTAATATAATTATTTATTATAATAAAAAAAAAAAAAAAAAAAAAAAAACTATTAAATTTCACTTGAGATAGAAAATTAAAAAAAAAAAAAAGATTATTATAAATCCGAATGTCTTTTCTCCCTGCAGGTAGAGAGAGAATCTCTCTTTAGGTTTAGGTTCAGGGCGTTAAGACCCTCCGCCTTTTTGTAAAACACGCAAACTTATTCTTCGTATTGGTCTTTTAATCTTGTTTTATATTTTTCTTCTATCCCCACCTTTTCTCTTATTCTCCTTTTCAAAAGATGTTTTCTATAGATTTCTTTCTCTCTCCTTTTTTTTTTTTTTTGAAGGCGTAATATTATTATTTATTATATTGGCTTTTTTTCTCTCTCTCTTCTCTTTTAAGGATCATGTATCCTCTCTCTTTCTCTCAACTAAAAAAAATAAAAATCTATGAAAATAGTGCATATTTTACATACACTGACGGTATCTTGCTTTAAACAAATAACTGTTTTAAATTCTAACAATTGAAATTTTAATATCATTTTCCTAGAGCGTCCGGTGCAAGCGCATTAATGCTTTTCGTTACTGCCCATGTCATTATCCACAAGCGCCGGACGCTCTCCGACCCCTGATCGAACAGACACATAGACTCATATTTAAATATGGCGACAGCAATCTATATTTATTTAAACTCAGCTCTTTGATATAGATTGGTGAGTTTTACCCTGAATGTTTCAACAATCACAAGAGAATTTTTTTTTTATTTGGCTGCCTGTTCCTTGAAATCCTAATTAGTGAATAAGGAACGCAATGGGAAGGGCAGCCAGCAGAAATAAAAAACTTTAATTTTATTTTGTCGACGTTTTTGGATTATCCATCTCTTGTTCGACAATTATTTCGTCCTGAAGATGGAAGCGATGCGTTCTCTAAACGCTAAAACTTCAACGAAATAGTATAAAAGTTTTTTATTTCTGCTGGCTGCTCTGTTCATTGCGTTTCTTATTCAATTATCACCACAACTTCAATGAAATCTTCCAATTTAATTTATTGCTCAGGACAGGAAACGATCCACTGTCCGCTATCTCTACCTAATTTTTACTTTCTCTTACCTCCATATATGTTCATATATAGAGAGAAAGTATTGGTTTCATGTCAAAAATTCGATGTCGACATTTTGATGGATATACACGTTTTGAGGTCCTCTGAATCCAAAAAAGTGATTTTCGTGACATGGTCTGTCTCTCTGTGTGTTTGGCTGTATGTGTGTGTGGGTGTGTGTTTGTCCGTGAACAAAATATCTCAAGAACGAAAAGAGATTGGAGATTGAAATTTTATATTTAAATTAGGTACCTCGCTGATTCGTGACACGAGCGCTTTTGAACAAAATCCGTCAAATAGTACTAGTACTTTACTGATGTAATTTTTCAGTTTTTCTCGATTTTCTCAAAATTTGCTACAATTTTGATTAAAATTGAAAAATCAATTATTTTTTAGATGCTCTTTATAATATATATTCTCATTTTGGCATTGAAATCTTATGAAGCACACTTTACTTTTGTAATTCATAGGAAAGATAGGATATTTTTATTTAATCGATTTGATATCCAAATGGCTTAAATAGAGTCTCAGACTGCCTGGGATCCGAACCCGCGACCCTTGGTATAGAAGATCAGCACGCTACCAACTACACCAAGCCCGTTGATTTCCTAATTTAAAACAAACAAATTTTAAGATTTTTAAAAAAATATTCTATCCCATCAACTTTAGGTCTATCTCTTTATCAGATGATATGCCCATATCTCTTTTTTTTTGTATTTATTTGCCTTCTCTGTTTTGTTTTGACGCATTTTAATAAGTGTCAAGTTATAAACAATTTAATTGAATCGTGAGAAAAAACTCATCCTTTTTTGTTGTCGTTGTTTTATGTACTATATCCAGAATAGGGTTAATAACAACCATAAATTTCCTGTTTCTCAAATGATGACTCAAGTGTGAAATTCGTGTGAATTATTAAAGCCAACTAGATATTCGTTATTTATTGGTTCACCGATCAGTGAGTGCATCCTCTCTCTTTTGCTTGTTTATGCTTAACGACATTTTCATCTAAAAAAAATTAAAATGTTAGATTAAACAGCCAGGTGAAAAATAAATATTTGAAATGTCGATTGTAGGCTATATATCTTCTATTTTTTGGGATATGGGCTGGAACTCAGAGTTATTGGTTTCACCTCTTGTGCTAGGAGTCAGAGGTCCGTTTCAAGCGTTGAAAATTTTTCTAAATCAAGATTTTTTTCGTAGTCTGTCTGTGTGTCTGTGAACAAAATATCTCAAAAACAAAAAGAGCAAGGGGGTTGAAATTTTTAATATTTAAATTAACTCACCCATGACACTTAACACGAAGCTTTTGAACAAGAGTACTAATATTTTACTTATGTAATTTTTCAGTTTTTTTTTTTCGATTTTCTTAAAATTCGCACTCACGATTTTAATTAAAATTCATAAATCAAAAATTCTGACAATCTATTTTATTTTTTTAACCGAATTCAATTATTTTACTTTTTTATATGGGAGGTGTTTGCTCCAAATGAAATATTATTGACTGATCGTTTTCCAATTATAAATTCAACCTGTACATTATATTATTTCAAATTTATAAATCGCATATTAAATTTTGAGCTGATGCTCTACTCGTGCACTTTTATTAAAAATATGCGGCTCCCACACCATGCAAGCGTGCAACCAGCAATACGTGATATTCCTATTGATCTAAGCTCATTAATATTAAAACAACTTCATAGAATATTTTTTTTTTTTTTTTAATAGAATATTTGAAACGTTGACATATCGCTAGATTCTAAAGGGATTCAAAATATCGTAAGCATCACTTATCGGTCCCCATGCGATCTTTTTAGTGGTTTGATACTTAAACATGTTGAGAAATGTTGCTAATAGGCTATATTGTCTTCCATTGGTCCAGTATGAGAAAGATAGAAATAATCTTCTGCTCTTCTTGCAATATTTTTCGATTCAATGTCGAGATTATTTTTGAGATTTTAATACTGACATAATATTATAATATAATAATATTCTACTTTCTCTTACTTATGTATTTACTGTATGTAATATATATAGTGAGAAAGTATTTGATTCATGTCAAGATTTTGATGGTATACACGTTTTGAGGTCCCCTGAGTCCAAAAAAGTGGGTCCCGCAAAATGGTCTGTCTGTGTATTCAATTTAAAGCATGAAGCAATTGTGCTACGAGGTTGAAATTTTATATTTAATTTAGATACCCTAATGAGGCGTTAAAATAAGCTTTTGAACAAAATCGTTAAAAAAGTACTAGTACTTTACAGATGTACTTTTTCAGTTTTTTTTCGATTTACTCCAACGATTTTGATTAAAATTCAAAAATCACTTATTTTATAGATGCTCTTTAAATGTATATTCTCGTTTTGCCCTCAAAATTGTTTGAAGCACACTTTACTTTTTGTACTTCATAGGAAAGATAGGAGAAATGCTTTCTATGGTAAAAAAATATAAATATTTTCTCATGTATAGACCTATAAATTGTACATCTTGAATTTCAATATATCGGCGGAAACTAAATATATTTCAACACAAGTTGTTTGCTGTGTGACCAGTCTACACCAGATTTTTTTATCTAAAAATTTTTATATATCTGATCTGAAAAATATTTTAAAAACAACAGATTGACAAATTTTTTTATTAGTTTTCAAATATTTGATAAATTTATGGAATTCAATACACTGTAGCTGTTGTTGTTTTATAAACTTCGAAAGATTTTTCGGGAGACGAAGAGAGAGAGAGAGAGAGAGAGAGAAGAGGAGAGACACCTGCCCATCTGTTCAATAAATCAAGCCAGCAGCAGCAACAGCCCTTCCTTTACCCTCTCTCTCGCCTTGAAGCCATCTTAAAACATGCAACAGCTGCTCTTCTCCTATCTCTCTCTCTTATTTCTGGACCATTAAGGAAAAAAGTCTAAAAAATCCAATTTGAAATTTTAATCTCTTCTCTTTCTCTCTCTCTCTCTCTCTCTCTTCTTTTCTTCTCTTTTGCTATTTTTAGCAATCTTTTTTTTTTTAATAAATAAAAAAAGAACGAAAACAGGTAACCAACTGAATTATACGGTAAACACGGTACCAACGTAAGCTATGTAAATAAAAATTTTTTTTGCTGCACTGCAAATATAATTTATTATTAAATCATTCAATTTAGGATCTCTTTTAGAAAAACACTGAATTTCGTTTGGGATAAAAACATTACATTGAATATTAATCGAAAGATGGAAGATCATGATAATATGATTTAAAGTGGCGTTTCGCTCCTAGCTTAGGATCATCCTCAGGCTCTTATGATCAATACATTTTTAAATTGTATCGGATTAGGCATTTGGAAAAATATCTCATGACGAATTAGAAACATTTTTTACTTGCGTATTGTGTTTGGGTTTGAATTTCTGATGATTAAGATAGTGATGGAAAAGGTCAAGGCGATCAAATTTTTCGAGAATATTCTTATAGAAAATAATAATTAATAAACTCTAGGCCTATATGAAATACAAGCGGTATAGCCCGCCGAAGGCGGTCTACGTTCCCTGGAACCCCTTGCTCGCCGAAGGCGTCAAATTTATTCTTGCTCACTATTTGGAAATTTTGCAATTGCTCGCCGACGACTCTCTCTCCCGCTTCACTTCCTGTAACTCTAGTCAATCATCGAGAGAAAAGACACATACACACAGGGACAGGAAGACAACGGATAGCGCTATATATTATAGTACAAGTGGAAAAGCCCGCCTTCCGCGAGCGATTGAAAATTTTTAGTTTTAAATTTCCCTCTTTGACTCAACTTCCTTTTATTCTGGCCATCAGCCCTGATAGACACATACACACAGGGACATGAAGTCAGCTGCTATAGCTTTATATTATAGTATGATGATAGATGATTTTTTTCAATCCAAGGCAGGAATTGATTACAATTCATATTTATATTTATTAATTTTTAACCAAATAACCGGAATTATTTTTTTACCAGAAAATTCTGCTTACTTTTATTCAAATTCCATTACAGACCTTCAAAGTAATCTCCCTCGGACAAAATACGATTCCAGAGTTCAGTCCACTGTTGAAAACACTCCATGAAGCCCCTGATAGACTGGTAAGAACACCCGAAATTTTGTTGATTAGCTTAGATTACTTTGAAGGTCTGTATTGGAATTTGAATAAAAGTAAGCAGAATTTTCTAGTAAAAAAATAATTCCAGTTATTTTTTGACATCCCCTCGTATTTATATTATTATTTGCTAATTAGGCTAATTCGACGGCGGTAGACAATCTTAAGCTATCTATTGTTTTAAACTCAAATACCCAAGTGCGGTGCTTGTGGTCTAATCGTAGGGTATGCTGAGTACAAATCGGCAGATTTTAACTCCCTGTGAGTAAAAAATATATTGAAATCAAGAGGCATTATATCTCTTTGCTACGGCTCAGCGCTCCAGAACATTTTATCAAAATCGATCTTTTTTACCTACTTACTATTCTTAGGTTGTTTGGCAAAGATAAAAATTCATTTGAAATTTTCAAATTACAAAAAATTACCCTCATATAAAATATTTAAATATTCTATTGATTATATTTATTAATATATGTATATAATTATGGAGTGTCCGTCAGTCTCGCTCTGTTTAGCCAACTTCCCCTTTTGTTGAAATTTTGCATTTTTAGGCTAAACTCACACCATTGACCAAAACGCTTTTGGACAAAACGTTTTGCTCAATGCCAACGCACACCGATTAGGCAAAATGTTTTGCCATTGAACAAAATGTTTTGTTTTTGAGCATTTTTGCCTAATCGGTGTGCGTTCGCATTTTTTCTCAATGACCTAACATTTTGTCCAATGATGTCGAATCATGCTCAATTGTGTTTTGTCTCCTCAGTGTGCGTTGACCCATAGAAAAGCATTGAAAAAACAGTTTTAGGCACGATTAGTCAAAAACGTTTTGCCCGAAAACGTTTTTGCTCAATTGGTGTGCGTTCAGCCTTATAAAGGCCGCTTTGGAGAATCAAGAAAAAGCCCCTAAATCCCCAAATGAGGAGATTCAAAAAATTTCTGAAAATTTAGAATTTTTTCATTAGAAGGCATCCTCCGTGCAGGGGCGGTCCAGAGGTGTTTCTCGGGGGGGGAGTAATCTGGAGTGACTGGTCGCACAGCTCACATTTTTTCTTAATTTTGGTAATTTAAAGGCGCATTCTGTACTTGTTTGCCAGAATATAAATATAAATCAAATTTTTAAGTATTAATTTTTAAAATTTTACATTAAAAATACATTTTTTTTTCGAAAAAAACTATTTTTTCAAATCTCAGGGGGGTAATTACCCCCTTTACCCCCCCCTCCCTTGTATCCGCCCTTGCCTCCGTGCCCGTTGAAGGAGATGGGAGATCCGCTTGATGCAAAGGCGGGCGCACCGCCCCCGTGCGTCTAGTATTTTTTCTTAAATATAATTTAAATAAATTTTGTCCCTTAATACAGACAAGAAGCAAAATCTCTATCACTCATTTCTGGAATGTGTAAAAATCTTAAAATTTCCAAATTATGATTAATTTTTCTTAAATAATTCTTCTTCTTTCCTCGTCCAAAAATATTTCATTGTACTGCCTTCTCATATTTTTTTTTCGTTACTAAAAAAATTTAATTAAATATATAGTTTCCTATTTGAATACCAAAAAAAAAACAACAACAACAACATAAATGTTGCATTAAAGGGTATATAGGTTTATATATATAAAAGAGAGAACTATGACAAATTATGTATGTATGGGCCTGAGATGGAGATAAACGAAAAGCAAGTGTGTGTTTGTATGCGTGTGTGTGTTCTTGTTCATTTTTTATCTCTGTTTTCAAAAACCAGTAGCTCCTCTCTCTCTGCCTTAGCATCTAAAAAAAGCATCCTAACCGTCTCTCTCTATCTCTATCTCTCTTGATGAATATATGGATGACAGTCCCTCTCTCCCTCTCTCATTTTTTTTTATTGTTTGTACTTTAAATAATCTTGAAGAACTTTTTTTTCGAAGGTGATTATTTTGTTTGACCTTGAAATGATAACGCCTTTTATCAAAGACTAGTAGAATCCCCGCAATTAAGCGGCGCCCTCTCGTCTTTAAAATCATAAATCATTTGGGTTAAGTGGATTTTTTAAAATACTCTTATATTTTTTTTTAAAATTTATATTTTAGATAAATCTTTTTTAATCATATTTTTTAACTGATTGACATTGGTTTGGAATTTTAGTTGAGTAGGTTACTACTATTATATGACTCTCCCAACTTCCCAACTGGTGTGCCCCGGCACCCAAGAGGTGCCGCGTGAATGGCTAAGAGGTGTCTCGAGATATTTAGATAATCAAAAAAAAAAAAAAAAATTAAAGTTTACTATCTTATGATGTAAATTTCGTTTTGCAAAAAAAAAAAAAAAAAAAAAATGATTTTCACGGAAGGGGGAAAAATTTGCCACAAGGCGGAAAAAAAATAAAAAGGTAAAATGATTTTCACGGGAGGGGGAAAAAAATTTTCCGCAAGGTGGAAAAAGTTTCATTTTGCTAGGGGGAAAAAAGGAGGGTGCCCCTAATGTGTAATGTTATTCTCAACGCAGCTTTGGGGTGCCGAGGACTTCAAAAGGTTGGGAAACACTGCTCTAGACTATAAAAATCTGGATTTAGTTTCCGCCAATATATGGACCGTTTATTTTGAAAGTGGTGTAAGTCCATTTTTTTTTTTTTTTTTTTAAATGAGATATCACATAATTTATGCTGAAATTAATGTAAATTGTATAAGTATAATAGTAATACTGTAAAAGTACATCAGTAAAGTACTAGTACTCTTTGGCGGATTTTGTTCAAAAGATTGGATTTTCTCACTCCAGGGAGGTGCCTAACTTAAATATAAGATTTCAGCCTCAATGCCTTCATTCTTAAAATTAAACAGACATACACACACAGACAAGCCAAGTCGCGAAAACCACTTTTTTGGATTCAGGGACCTCAAAACGTGTATATCCATCAAAATTTCGACTTTGATTTTTGACATGAAACTTTCTCTCTCTCTCTCTCTCTCTTAAAAAAAAAAAATATATATATATATATAAATATATTAACATATATAGAGAAAGTAAAAAAATCTGAAATACATCAGTAAAGTGTACTTCAAACAATTTTCACGAAAAATTTTATTGATGTATTTTTTAAAGCAGGAGGTTAAGCCTCCTTTAATACTTTCTATATATATTAACATTTATTGAGGTAAGAGAAAGTAATAATTATTAATCTCTGACCTAGACTATAACAATCATATCATGAGAAATAGTGCAATTAAATTAGAAAAAAAAGAAATAATTCTGAGTGTTACGACAATTTTCCGAAGACATTTCGGTTCATTTATTAGTGCTCCATCATCAGTCCTTTAATTGTTTTTTTATTCTCAGAGTTAGTGTACAGTATAAGTCCTTGGTATATACATGTTTTAAATTATTGACAATTGAACATATATATTGTTGAACTGACATACAACAACAACAATCATCACTCAAGAAAGTGAATTATATGTATCATAAAAAAACTTTATAAATCATCCATTATAGTTATAAATTATATAATATACTTCTTAGTTTGATTATTTAAAAACCAAATTTCTCTTGTAATGTACTAAAAATTACATCATTTAGCAATATAAAAGAATAATGAAAGTTTTTAAAAAATAAAGTGGCTGTTGCTCTTTTCGCTTCTTATTATTGAATAATGAAAGTAAATAAAATAAATCCCGTGAGCCTTGGTGTAGTGGTTAGGGTGCTGGCCATTTGTACCAAGGGTCGCGGGTTCGCATTTCAATTGGATGTCTACTAATTGAACGTCTACTAATCCATTGAAATAAATAGAGATGGGGTCTAAATGACCCCCTTTGACATAAAAGCCAAAAATGAAATCACAAAATAAAGAAAATAAATTAAAAGACAAACTAAAAAGAAAAGTAACACGGAACAACCAAATAAAATAAAATACGACAGTACTTTTTTCATCAAAGCGATGCCTTGTTGTGCCACATCCAATTGAATTTCTGACGAAGTCTCTTCCATTGAAAATGTCTCTGTAGCCATGTCCTTGGAAAACAAAAATAAAATAATAAATTAAAAAAAAAATTAATAAATAGAGTAATATAGAGTTAGCAAGTGGTTGCTGTGATGAGGGGCGTATTTATGGGGGGGGGGGCCGAGGGGGCCCGGGCCCCCCCGAAATTTCCCAAACACATATACATATATAGGGATATACAGACATCAGCGCAACAAATTTTTCCGCAGGATGGAAAACTTTGGTTCCGCAATAGAAAAAAATGTT
This sequence comes from Euborellia annulipes, assembly GCA_023213315.1. Lineage (NCBI taxonomy): Eukaryota > Metazoa > Arthropoda > Insecta > Dermaptera > Anisolabididae > Euborellia > Euborellia annulipes. Next base: position 12,354 of record JAKCPI010008284.1, read on the forward strand.
CAGCAAAAAATTTCGTGTGAAAAAAATTTAGTTTCTTAAAAAAAAAATTTCCGCCGAAAAATTTTTGAGTTCGGCGCCCCCCCCCCCCGAAAAAAATTTCTATATACGTCCCTGGCTGTGATGATAACGTCGAGAGGAAGGGCAGAGGTAGCCAAAAAGAAATAATGAGTGCTCTGAATTGTATAACAATTTTCCGGAGAAGTTTAGGTGCATTTTTTAGTGCTCCATCATCAGTCCTTTGTTTTTTTATGCTCAGAGTTAGTTATGGTATAATCATATATTTTAAATTACACATTGTATCCCCGTTCAACAATATACTATATTATACTCTAGCTGGCTTACTTTCCCGATTTTCTCAAAATTCGCTCTTAAAACGGAAACTAAATATATTTAGGCACCAAAAATCTTGTGTAAGAAGCACCCAATACAACTTTCAATTACCTAAAGTAAGAGAAAGTTGTATGCTGTGCGGCCAGTCACACAAGATTTTTTAGTAAAATTTTTAAAATAATAAATAATATAGGCCTACTCACAATTATGTTTTTATTTTCCTTGAGGATAAACTTTATGAATAATCCTTTTCTTTAATTATAATTGTTAAAGTCCTGCTTAGCCACTGTTTTGTATTACAATTCCAAGATAATACTGAATTAAATAAATACAAGAGCCGTGAACTAAACCGTTCTTTTGAGAGCAAAGCTAATGTGCAGGCCAGCAACAACAAATTTAATGAAGTGAAATTAATTATTCATATCATATTACAAAAAAAAAAAAATAAAAATAATTTTCTTTCTAAAAATTAAAAGATTATATATTATGTATTTCTCTATCATATTAGTTGACTTTTAAGAATTTCTTGGGGGAATCTCCTTTTCTTTTTCACGAAACATCATTACTATTAGAATTGGATAGTTTTTTGTCATAATCTGATTTAATGTTGATTTAGGCTGGACGCACACCGATTGAGCAAAAACGCTCTTCGACAAAACGTTTTGTGCAAAAACAAAACATTTTACGCAATGCCAAAGCACACCAATTAAGCAAAATGTTTTGTCATTGAGCAATACACTTCAAAATTTTATAAATGAAAAAGAGGAGCGCGGCTCCCCCCCCCCCCGAAATTTTTCAAATCTCTATATATACAGGGTCGCCATAATTAAACTTAAAATTTGCTCAATGGCAAAACATTTTGCTCAATCCCACGCACACCGATTAAGCAAAAACGCTCAATGACAAAACATTTTACTCAATGATGTCGAATCATGCTCAATTGTATTTTTTTGGTTTTCATAATCGGTGTGCGTTGATATTAAAAGCATTGAAAAACAGTTTTAAGCACGACTCGTCAAAAATGTTTTGTCATTGAGCATTTTTGCTCATTTGGTGTGCTACCAGCCTTAGCAAGAAAAAAATTAGAAAATAAAATTTGAGTACCGCTTCTTTATCAAAGTAGTGGAACAGATTTAATAAATTGCGAAATTGTTATTAATGAAGGCCTAGAGGAAGATTGAGCCTTTTTGTCATACAAGTATTACGTAAGCATCCTAGGATGTATTCCCTTTTCTTATATTTTACCGTCAACAGAGAGAGGATTAAGCAGTAGCTTATGTCAGCAAAAGAAAAGATCTGGTGTGACTGCTGCACAGCACACAACTTTCGATTACCGAAGGTAAGGCTTGTCACACCAGATTTTTTGTGTCGACATATATTTAGTTTCCGCCAATATATTAGAATTTAAGATGTCAAATTTATAAACATGGGGAAAATATTTATATTTTGTTACCATGGCAACCATTTCTCCTATCTTTCCTATGAAGCACAAGAGTAAAGTGTGCTTCAAACAATTTTGAGGGCAAAACGAGAATATACATTTGAAAGAGCATCTAAAAAATAATTGATTTTTGAATTTTAATCAAAATCGTTAGAGCGAATTTTGAGAAAATTGAAAAAAACTGAAAAAGTACATCAGTAAAGTACTAGTACTCTTTGGCCGATTTTGATTAAAAGCTTATTTTGTCGGTCCCAGGGGGTGTTTAACTTAAATATAAAATTTCAACCTCCTAGCTCAATTCCTTCATGCTTAAAATTGAAACACACACACACACACACACACACACACACACAGACAGACAGACACACAGACAGACCATGTCGCGAAAACCACTTTTTTGGATTCAGGGGACCTCAAAACGTAAAGATCCATCAAAATCTCGACATCGAATTTTTGACATGAATCCAATACTTTCTCACTATATATATATTACATATATACATAGGTAAGAGAAAGTAAAAAGACCATTGTCTCCTAAAATAAAAGAATGAGATGCTTACGTGTGCATGGAGGGGGTTGGTGGTTTGCTTATTATTACTGACAAGAGGGACGGAGCCCAAAACAACAACATACTCTCCTCTTTAGAGTGTAATTTCTGGAATTTTTAAACCGAACAGATTATAATTATTTTTCCGATCTTTTTAGTTTGATATTTTTCTAAGTGAATTAGAGGATAATTCTTTCTTTTTTAATATAAGTTTTTTTTTTGTAGGTGCTGTTTAAAGTGGAGGGCAGCCTTCTCAGGTCCTTCTGGTCATTGCTCTCCCCTTGATTAATCCATTTATAATAAGATGGTTCCACTCAAAACCTTGGACCCATAATTATGAGGCTTGCTACGTGAGTTCCGGACAATCTTCACCTTTTATGGTGAGTAGATCATTTTTTGAATTTTAAAATTTATTCTATTTTATTATTCTACTGATATTACTATTTAAATATCCTTCAATTGAGGAAGTTTGTTTTTTGTGACTATTACTTTTTTTCAAAATATAATTTTTTTTTTTAATTAAAAAAACACTCACACTTTTTCCCATCCACACTCACGCTTACACACACATAACAGTTACACACAGACTTTACGGTACCCGTTAATTATTAATATATCTATTGGGGGTCCAGGCATTCTTATTTAAGCAATTTGTACCCAAATGGCTTATATAAAATCATCAGATTGCCTGGTATCCGAACCCTTGACCCTTGGTATACAAGGCAGGCGCGCTACCAACTACACCAAGCCCGGGGGCTCAAAATATAATTGATTTATCTTTTCTTTTTTTTTTAACACTCCCACTTTTTTTCATTCACACTCATTTGGAACTAATTAATGAAATAATAAACATTTTTTGTATTTTCGGCATCTGAGTTCATAAGTCCCATTATTATCGATAAATTACATATGACTCAGAATTTTTATTAAAATCCACTTGCAAAAAAAACTAATTTTAAATTAGGAACCGACCGAAGTTTCGGTTAAAAAGTCAAATGATTATCGCAAGAGGGAAAACTAAAAAAATTATTTTCGCAAGGGGGAAAAGTAAAAAAAAAAAAAAAAAAAAAAGTAAATGATATGAATTTGTACAGGAAATCAAGTTTCGGTTTCGGTTACGGTTTTGGCCGAAACTAAGATTGTGGCCGAAATTCGGTTTCGGCTGAAATTCTTGTTTCGGTCGCACCCTATTTTCAATAGGATACAAGGGAAATATTTATTGATTACTCTACTGGTCAACCAATGCAGCGGCCTTTCGAAAGTATTGAATTTAATTTAATAAAAAAAAGTTCCCCCTCCTCTATGACAAAGCCTGGAAAAATTAAAGGTCGCAAATGATTGTGCCTAGGGTATTTAATTTTTAAATGTATTCTGCTACCCCTCAGTATTCTCACCCTTGTTGTCCTTGAAAAATACGTTTCTGCAGCTGTTTATTTTGCTCCAAAGGGTCTGTCAAAGGGATCAATACTTGAGGGTGGAGAGCAACGATACAAATAAAGCACTTGGCCACTCTGTCCGTTACCAACAAGAGATATTTGTTTATATTTTCGTTTAACTCCAAAACCGTTACCATATTTCAAAATTAATCATCAACAGAATACTATAAGAGGAAAATCGACTCAATGGACTTGATATGAGTGAGGTATTCAAATTATCTTCAAAATTTTCTAATCATTCTCCTCTCCGCTTATCATGGAAAAAATTCTTTGTGTTTGTCTAAATACCAATATTTTATCTAATTACCTTTATTTATTTATATTTGGCTACTGAGATATTTTCTCCTTTATTTATTTTTTTTTTTTATCTCGCTGCTGTGATACCCTCTTTATTTATTTGTTTATTTTATCTTGTCTTTTCCTCTCTAGGGACTGTTGAACCCAGGTGATTTTTATAATATTGTGGTGTAAATAAATATGGATTAACAGAGCCTACCATAAATAATTTAATTAAGAAAAAATAAAATAAACCGAGATGGTCAGTGGTTTCTTTCTATAACTATCATATTTATGACATTTTTTGACAAGTGAACTTATATCGAATTTTAGCGCGTCAAGAAAAATAAACTAAGGATAATATTTACAATAAGACATTTGCGAGTTTAGTACTTTTTACAACTTTTTCAGGGAAAATACTCCCTCATTTCCCTTTATTAGCCTAAAAGAGGTGTCGGTAAGCCAATCGCTAACTAATATAATGAAATGGGGCGTTAGGCCATTCGGGATACAAAAAAATCTTATGCTTTAACAACATGAGTCCTTTTTGAGCCTGGGATTTCCATATATCACTATTACAATTCATATATGGACGATGTTGTGCATGAAGGAATCAAGCGCCATTAACCTAAATCTGAGATAAAGACTATTTCATTTGCACTATTGCAAACAAAGCCAATGACAATAACATTTTTTCTTGTTTTTATGACGCTTGGTTCCTTTATGCATAACATCCTGTCCATTGTAGTGTAAATTCTGGTAACATTTTCTCCAAACTAGCCTTAAATTATTTTAAAATCTTTATACCGTCTTAAATAAATATAGACATTAGCAAAAATATTTTAAAATACTCATATCACTTTAAAACAGATATCATTTTCTTTTCTAATTGAAAACTTAATTAATTGACACAAGATTTTTCAAGAGAAAAAAAAAATGAGATAGCATTTCAAAAAAATAAGAGCAATAGAATGCTGAATACACATTAATCAATTTATTTGATAATCTACACAATATCAATTTCAGTTCTCAGGGATTTGATTATAAAAAAAATAAAAAGATGCGGGATCCCCTCCTTGATTGAGTGAATAGATAGATATCTCATCTGGTTGATTTTTTTTTTACTAAAACGTCATCGATGACGGCGATCGTTTCCTGTTTCCCACCATAAATTTAATTTTATATCCCTTTCGAACGATGCCCGAGAGTGGAGATGGAAATGCATTCGACAGCCTGCTGATGTTTCACTAGCAAAAAAAAAAATATATATATATAAAATTTCCTTCTTTTTATTACATTATAAATAGGCCTATTGTATATTATAACAATCAAGTTGTTTTATTTAAAATAAATGTTTAGCTACAATGGAAAATTTTACTTGCTCTTACCTATATACTGTATGTATTTACAGAGAGAGAGAGAAAGTATTTGATCATGTCAAAAATTCGATGTCAAGATTTTAATGGGTATATTACAGTATTGAGGTCCCCTAAGTTCAAAAAAGTGGGTTCCGCACCATGGTCTGTTTGTCTGTGTGTGTGTCTCTGAACAAAATATCTCGAACAAAGAGCTAAGATGTTGAAATTTTATATTTAAGTTAAGTACCCCCTCCCTAGCCCGTGACAAGATGCTTTTGAACAAAATCGGTCAAAAAGTACAAGTACTTTACTGAAGTAATTTTTACGTTTTTTTTTTCCTCAAAATTCGTTCTATTTTGATTAAAATTCATAAATCAATTATTTTTTAGATGTTCTTAAAATAACAAAATATAATTATTTTCCCACGTTTATAAATTTTACATCTTACATCGGTGGAAACTAAAATATGGCGACACAAAAAATCTGGCGAGACATACACAGAATACAACTTTCAATTACCAATAGTAAGAGAAAGTTGTGTGTTGTGGAACCAGTCACACCAGATTTTTTAGCTACTATTTAAAGCTTTACAAAAATTCAATGAAAAAAAAATTTTTTGAATAAGTACACTTCCCTTGTATATATAAAAAAGAAAATAATATAATATCCTACCCGTCATATTAATTATAAAATTTATTTAAATTAATTGAGATAAATATGGTCATACCTTCAATATAAACAACACTCGATTGAAAATCAGCTGCAAAAACACATGAAAAATAATTCTCTTAATGAATGTTAAAAAAAAAAAAAAAAACTTGATAGTGAATTATTAGAGAAATAACTTTTTTTCATTCATGAATTGAATATTTTCTCAAAGCGACAGACAGATGGATAGACAGACAGACAGAGCGAGGGAGCAGGTGAACTATGGAAGAGGGATAGGAGGGGACAAAAGGGCAGTTAGGCAGACGCATTATAAGGGCGGATGGTTTTTGGCCTTTAAAAGAGAGAAAGAGAAAGAGAGTTTGTAACGGTCGCTCAAAAATGCACCTCCTTCTCCTCGTCCTTTATTTATTTATTTTCTGATCAATCTAATCTATTATATGAAAAAAGGAATATATCAAATGGTTAATTTAATTTTATATTGAATTGTAGTTAATTGAGACATATCCATACAGTCAAGGCTATGATCTTGATGAATGAATGACTCATTAGAAAAATGAATATGGTCTGATAATTCACATTACTCTAAATCAGCTCCAACTTTAAGAACCAAAAGGACTGCTTATAAGGCATCTTTCTCTTTCATATTGGTCAAATTTTGTTTTCTCTTACGGATACATGCTTGCTCCACGAACAAATTTCAAATTAATCTCTTGTTTTTAATTTGTAGAAAAGTGCTAGAGCGTATAATATTTGAAGGAAAATCCGATTTCTGTTGCTGATGCAAATGAAAAAATCTGGTGTGACTGGTCGGAACAGCACACAACTTTCTCTTACCTTCGGTAATCGAAAGTGTGTTCTGTGTTTGTCACATCAGATTTTTTGTGTCGACATATATTTAGTTTCCAAGAGTACGGTACATTAGAATTTCAAGATGTAAAAATTTTTTTTTTTTAATTAAAACATTCACACTTTTTTCTCATTCGTCCTCACATTCACACAGTCTTTTCGGCAACTTAGGCCATTTAAGACTTTAAACGATACCCGTTATTGATTAATGTACATATTGGGGGTCCAGGCATTTTTATTTAAGCCATTTGGTATCCAAATGCCTTAAATAAAATTATCGGACTGCCTGGGGTCCGAACCCGCGACGTTCGGTATAGAAGGTAGACACGCTACCAACTACTCCAAGCCCCGTGGGCATGTAAAATTTATAAATATGGGAAAATATTTATATTTTGTTACCATGGCAACCATTTCTCCTATCTTCCTTTGAAGTGCAAGAATAAAGTGGTCTTCATAAGATTTAAATGGCAAAATGAGAATATACATTTTAAAGAGCATCTAAAAAATAATTGATGATTTTTGAATTTTAATCAAAATCGTTTTAGCGAATTTGAGAAAATCGAAAAAAACTGAAAAAGTGCATAAGTACTTGTACTTAATGGCCGACATCGAATTTTTGACATGAATGAAATACTTTCTCTCTATATATATGTATATTAACATATATGTTTACATATAGGTAAGAGAAAGTAAAAATAATTTTGTAGAAAATTATTGTCTGAGATTTTTTATTGGAATGACGACTGAATTGCAAATTTTACAGTTTCGGTCAATTATCGTCAGGCTGTAATTGGTGTTAGTTTGACCCATGTTGTGATTGTCCTTGTAGTTAATTGAAGTTGTTGGCATCCTCAATTTTGATATTTGTAGAAACAGCTAGAGCGTATATTATTTGAAGGAAAATCAGGAGGTTCCAAAAATTTCCCTCAATAATTTTCTACAAAATTTATTTTTCACTTGCTTAAACATCTCGACCGGAAATCTGAGTTAATCTCCCGATTTTCCTTCAAAAAAATTTAATTTTATTGATAATATTTCTCATGAAACAGTATAAGAAATTATAATCAGTTTATTGATAATATTTTAATTTTATTTGTATTATTTCTTGAAGAAAATCTACAATTTCAAGGAAAAAAGTGGCCCTAGATTATAGCCCAGAAACCCCCTCTTGGGCTAGGAGTCAGAGTTCGCTTCCAGTTTCGAAAATTTTTCTCAATTTTATTGACTAACAATTAATTAAGAAAAACACATACTGGGTCTAAATAGCCTTAGGGCACTGAGCCATAGCACAGATGTTAGAATAGTTGCCTATTGTGTTAGGGGCCAGGAGTTCGCCCCCCCCGCCTCATACAACAGCAAGAGCGGATCCTGAGGAGTTTAAAGGGGGGTAATCTGGTGTGACTGGTCGCACAGCACACTATACAAATCAAATTTTTAAGTATTTTTAAAATTTTATTTTTCTCAAATCTCGGGGGGGGGGGGGGTATTTTACCCCCTTTACCTTCCCCCTTGTATCCGCCCTTGTACGACAGTGCTTCTTAATGGGCTGCGGCCCCCAAGGGTGACATGGATTATCTGTAAGGGGGCCGCGAAGAGTCGCAAATGTACCAAATAAATTATTATTGTTAAATAAGTTTAAATACTTGGTGGATTGCAATTCAAAAATTTCGATTTTTAAATACACACTTTTTTCTCATTCACACTCACATTCACACAATCTTTTCGGCAACTTAGGCCATTTAAGACTTTAAACGATACTCGTATGCTCATGGGGCCCCCCACTGGCTTGTCCTGAAAATTTTATATCTATTAAAAACAAATGTATTTTTTCATTGTGGTATCCAAATGGCTTAAATAAAATCATCGGACTGCCTGGGGTCCGAACCCGCGACTTTTGGTATACGAGATTAGCACGCTAACCTCTAAACCAGTGTTTCCCAACCTTTTGAAGTCCACGGCACCCCAAAGGTGCGTTGGGAATAACATTACACACTAGGGGCACCCTTCCTTTTTTTTTTTGTTTTTCTTAGTAAGACGAAATTTTTTCCGTCCTCCGGAAAATTTTTTTTCCCCTGTGAAAATCATTTTACCATTTTTTTAGGGAAACTAAATTTTAAAATTTTTTTCCCTGCCAAAATTTTTTTTTATTTTTGCCGCCCTACCAAAAATTTGTTTCCCTTTTACCGCCCTGTCAAAAATTTTTACTTCATTTTTTCAGCCTCTTTATTTTATTTATTATTTTTTTTATTTTCTCGACACCACATGGTCCTGAAGAAGGAGCGGTTTGAGCCCCGAAACGTTGACCTATAGCGGAGTGATTTATTCCGAATAAATTGCCTGAATATTAGCTCTGGATTTATTTATTCACCCTTCTCAATATTTTATTTATTTATTTTTTTCTAAATATCTCGCGGCACCGCTTAGGCATTCTCGCAGCACCCTTGGGTGCCGCGGCACACCGGTTGGGAACCACTGCTCTAAACCAAGCCCCGACTGTTTAGCTTTAAAAAGGATCGTTCGGTGGCTTTTTGGTTAACATTATTAAAAACAAATGCAAACATTTTTAAAATAAAAATAAAATTTCCAAGATCAAAAAAATTACATCTCTTGAAGACTATTTTTTCTTCTCTCTCCTGGGCAGGGAAACGGGAGGAGGGTATTAAGCCTCAAGTCCCCTAGTTGCGCCACTGAAGAAGAGGGAGGGTCCTCTTCAATAGACTTTTAGAATAAGGGAACGTAGTGGGGACTAAACACATATTATTTACTGTCTAAATTGAATCATTCATGGAATGCTTTCTTAAAGATCAGAGAGCGCCGTTGAAGGAGTTCCTTGACTTTTACCTAAAGGATTTTTTTTAATTTTTTTTTATGTTTTGAAATTAGATGGAGAGCGGCCATTCTCTTCCAAAATCAAAAACTACAAAAAATTTATTTCTTTAATAAATATTATTAAAAATATTTATTTCCTTCAAATAGTATAAAAATAGTCTAAAAATATTTTTGATAAAATCACTAGCAAATTTTTTAAAATTTTAATTTTATTAAAACTGTGATTTTATTTAAAATTTTTAAAGCTTTATAGTAGATTTGTTTTTGTTTTATACTATTTGAACATATTAAATTATTTTAATTTTCTAAGAAAATTTTTTTTGCCCCCCCCCCTGATTCAAATTCGTTCCGGCGCCCCTGATCATATCAACCACAATCTTTTGTTTTGGGCCAAATTCTTTTTGCGCCTTTGTGCACTTCGTAAACAAGAATGCTTGCATCTCCTTGGATGTGGGACCCTCGTCTCTGGGAATTTGTAATTCTTCTTTATTTAAACTATTGCTTTTGAGTTAGGCAATGGGAATGCTATATGGTCTTTTAAGCCAATAATTTTCTGCTTTGGAATTTGGAAATCTGAGAATTTATTTGGATAATAAATCAAAATTTAATTGAAAACAAAATTCTCTTTTGAATTGAACATAAATTCGAACAAAAAAAAAAAAAAAAAAAAAAAAAAAAAAAGACCTCTAATTTAAAATAAAGGTTCATATTTCAAAAGGAAAAAAAAATTTTGCATTAGCAATTTTCCCTCTTTTTTACACACACACACACACACACAAACTCACTCACAGAAAATGAAATAAGAGCAAACATTAAAGCAACAGATGTTGTGTGTGAACCAATTTCCGTATTATATATTTAAAAACCCTCACTTCCTTTGATAATTTGAGACCAAATTTTATCCGTCATTTAAGTTTTTTCCTCTCGTTCTCCTTTTCTAAATCATTTAACATCAATTTTGAATTTGTTAAATCAACCTGAAATCCACTTGATGCTGTTTATTTGTCAAATTATAAGTTTAAATTATGCGAATCGAAAAAATATATAATAAAAACAATCTTAAAATCATTTTTGAAATGAAAAAGGAAAAAAAATCATCAATCTACCCCTTTTCGTTAAGCTTGCTTTTTTTATTTAATCCATTTTAAACCAGCGTTTTCCAAACTGTGAGCCGCGCCTCCCTAGGGAGGCGTGGACTAGTCTATGGGGAGGCGCGAATATTGGCCACCAAGATCAATTTTCCAAATGATTGCTAGTTTTATAAATAAAATAATAAAATAATTGAGAAGATTCTGGGACGGAGTTTTTAGTTTAGTATTAAAAATTTTTGTTTTTTGAATTATTTTATTAAATGTGTGTGTGGGGGGGGGCGTCATACGATTAAATATTTTTAAGGGAGGGTTGTAACATAAAGTTTGTAAACCACCTGGCCTAAAGTAAGACTCATACTAGAAAATTATACTATGTGTAAAACCCAAAGGCGGATCCAGGGAAGTTTCTCAGGGTTTTAATTTTTTTCTGACTAGACGCGAAGCTCGCCGAAGGCGTTAGCATTGTTAATTATTTTATTTATTAACGTTTGGATAAAGGGTTGAAAAATTGAAAAGAAAAAAAAAAAAAAAATGTTTTTTAAATTTATTTTAGCTAAATCTAAGCCAAATAAATAGAAAACATTAAAAAAAAAAAATAGGGTGGATTATTATTTTGATTAGGGAAGTTGAAGGGTTGATTATTTAAGAAAGGCCTTGGAATATTCCAAATCACTTGTTGACATTCTTTTCCAGTTCTAAATATAGTTAGATTAGAGCAAAAGGTATTTTTTTTACTTTTATTAAAAAGGGAATTGTTATTTTCATCTATTTTATTCCTATACAAAGAGAGAGACGAATCTCTCGTTCAGTCGAGTCGAGTGCGTTGCCGGGCGACAGGCGCGGAGCTCGTCTCTCATTAAGTTGTGTTTAAAGTGAATAAAAGTGAATAATTAATATAGTGTAACCCACCCTGACCACTCCGTCAGCCAACACACCCTCTTGAGTGTCTTATTAAAGGTAATTATTATGCATTTTATCGTTGAAAAAAAAAAAAATTATAGAAACAAATAATGTGACTGCGAAAAACGAATATGAGCGAATATGAAATTAAATATTTTGTATTTCACTAAGGGTAGAGGGAGAATATAAGCTGTTGAAAGGGGGAGGGGGAGTGTAGGTGTCATGAAAAAAAATTAGTTTTTTTTTGGCATTTTTTTTATCTTTTCTTAAGTCACCATTATTTACCATTATATACTGTCTATATGGCCTATATTTTTGTTAATCAAATTTCCTTAATATACTTTTACACAGGGGTGGATTAAGGGTTGAAAATTAAAATAAAATAATTTCAAAATAAAATAAAAATTAAAATAATTATTTATAAATGTATTCAAATTATTTTGAGAGTAATTTCGCGGTGAAGGCTCGCATTTCCTTAAAGAGGGGGTTAATGCCCCATCCCCTATAATGCGCAAAGATATTAATGTTTTTTAATATTTTACTAAAAAATAAGTGCATTCCGTTTGAGTTAAAATTTATATTCAATATTTAGCAAATAGTATAGGGCCTAGTAGGATAGAAACATTTTAATGTCATTTTAAAATTTCTTATTACTGGGGCGGAATTAATTTTTGAAGATTTTGAAACTCTTATAAACAGATAATAATAACACTGGGTAACTTAGGAACCCATCGAATCCCTTGCAGAATTTTGTAGGAATTTTTTTCATTAGGTAGAAAAGTAAGATTTGATTAGTCTACTTAGAATTTTACTGGGGTGAGTTACCGCATCTTTTTGTATAAAGAACTACCGGTAATCTCAATTTTGGATTTTTACTTTCTCTTACCTATATGCATAAGTTAATATACATATATATAGAGAGAAAGTATTGAATTCATGTCAAAAATTCGATGTCAAGACTTTGATGGATATACACGTTTTGAGGTCCCCTGAATCCAAAAAGTGGTTTTCGCGACATGTTCTGTCTGTGTGTCTGTTTGGGTTCAATTTAAAGCATGAAGGAATTGAGCTAGGAGGTTGAAATTTTATATTTAAGTTAGGCACCTCCCTATAGGGAGAAAATAAGATTTGAGAAAAATATTTTTTCTTCAGGAATGAAAGTTAGAAGAAAACGCAACCAGAATTTTTCTATAAAAAAATATATTTTAACAGCTGACGTTTCGGCTTTGGTCAAAGCCATCCTCGGAGCTGTTAGTGGTCATCCGAGGATGGCTTTGACCAAGGCCGAAACATAAGCTGTTGAAATATATTTTTAATCAAAAAAATTAGGTGTTGGCTGTGTCTTCTACACAGCCGGTGGCTTTTTAACGTGACAACGTCTTTTGCTTGACTTCAAAAAAATTTTTTTCTCTTACCTATATTGAAATATAAAGAGAGAAAGTATTGTTTTTTTTTTTTACTAGTAGTTTGTTTTCATAAAAAAACATGTTCAAACATTTTCATTGAAACAATATATGACAGGTGTGGCCAAACTTTTATCCATTAAGGGCGACATATGCTTAAAAATGAGGTTTTTCGAGAAAAAAACCAATTTTGGAGTTAATTACTCGGGATTTTTTATTTATTCTATTAGAGGTTATCTTTCTGCACCAAATGACATCTCATTTAGTCTGATCTGATTAGCCGTTCGGAATCTACAGGGGTTTAAAATTTCGAAAAACGAAATCCCGCCGAGTGCTCTCATGCGGTAAAATGACGTCATATCAAAAAAAGAAAAAAAGCCCTGGGGGTATTGAACCACTCTTTCTAAAACTATATTTAGATTTAATGTAGCTTTTATGGTCAAGTCGCTTGCGTTGCACAAGTAGGGCTATTTTTCGATATTTTTTTGTCTAAAAATGAGGTTTTCGAGAAAAAAACCAATTTTTGAGTTAATTACTCGGGATTTTTTTATTTATTCTATTAGAGGTTTTCTTTCTGCACCAAATGACATCCCATTTAGTCTGATCTGATTAGCCGTTCGGAATCTACAGGGGTTTAAAATTTCGAAAAACGAAATCCCGCCGAGTGCTCTCATGCGGTAAAATGACGTCATATCAAAAAAATGAAAAAATAACCTCTGGGTATTGAACCACTCTTTCTAAAACTATATTTAGATTTAATGTAGCTTTTATGGTCAAGTCGCTATGCGTTGCACAAGAGGGCTATTTTTCGATATTTTTTTGTCTAAAAAATGAGGTTTTCGAGAAAAAACCAATTTTTGAGTTAATTACTCGGGATTTTTTTATTTATTCTATTAGAGGTTTTCTTTCTGCACCAAATGACATCCCATTTAGTCTGATCTGATTAGCCGTTCAGAATCTACAGGAGTTTAAACTTTCAAATTAGAATTTACCGCAGCGCGGTAAATAAAATGATAGGAAAAAAATAAATGGTGAATTCTTTAGCTGAAACTCATTCTTTCTAACCGTATATTTCCCATAATTATACCTCTTAAGACAGAGGAGTTATTCAAGCCAATAAACTTTTTCGTGCATGCCCCTCTAACATGCCACTATAGACACATGATTTGTAAGACGTTGTCGTCAAAATTCTGCTTTCGTTTTCTTCTAACTTTCATTCCTGATACAAATTCCACCAGCCATAAAACACCCTTATACCAGCGTTTTCCAAACTCCCTAGGGAGGCGCGTTCTAGTCTAAGGGGAGGGGCGAATATTGGCCACCAGGACCAATTTTCCAAATTATTCCTAGTTTTAATATAAATAAGAATAAATAAAAGAAATATTTTTAGATAAATTTATATTTTTTAGCATTAAATATTTTTGTTTTCGTATTATTTTATAAAATGGGAGTGGGGGGGGGAGGCGTCATAAGATTAAATATTTTTAAGGGAGGCGTGGTAACATAAAGTTTGGAAACCACTGATTTAGATTCTCGATACTGTAATAGAACAGTAATCTTCGCTAAGCGGTTCACTGTGAAAAATTATTTTTGTAGAAGGCTTTGTAACCAAATATATCAGACACTTTTACAGACATAGAGAGATATAATTTTTCCCCCAGTGGCTTGCACAATAAAACGTCCTCTCTAATTTATAGAATGACTCATGGGCGTAGCCAGACATCTTGTTAGGGGGGAAATCATTCGTTAGGACGAGAGGGGGAAGTTTGCAATTAAAATAAACATAGGTTATTAATTATTTATTAATTATAGGCCTAATTATAATTAATTATTTTCCTTATATAAGGTCATTTAAAAAAAAATTCCCAATTGGAAAAGTATATATTTGTTTTTAATAGATAAAAAATTTTCAGGACAAGCCAGGGGGGCACTGCCCCCCCCCCCCTGTCCCCTTCTGGCTATGCCCATGGAATGGCTTCCCATAGGAAATTTTTATCATTTGTAACACACTCAGGGCCGAAGACAGGGAAGGGGCTATATCTCCGGGGCCGGGGCCCTTTGCGCTCCAACCTTAAAATTCTAATAAAAAACAATTTTCATGATTAAAATTTAATTAAAAAGAAAAAAAAATCATTTTCTTGAAATTTTTTTTCCTGAGAATTTATAAATAACATCTCAATCTTTCTCATATATCGTCGTTTATATAATATTTTTTTTTAACACAAAAATGTCGAATCTGAAATATCTGAAAAATAATCTTTCAGTTGAGGTATAAAAAAATAGCTGAATATTTGTTTTTAAGATTTATTATTAATAATATTTCTTGCCAAATATACATAATAAGTAGTATTGAATTCAACGCCGAATTGAGTGAAAAAGGTTATCGCATGGCTCCAAGTTATTTATTTGACCTCTTTTGCTTTCTCTTACCTATGTATATATGAAATATATAGGGGAGAGGGCGGGACATTGGGACACGAGGCACATTGGGACATTCGAATTTTAGCGCTACTAAATGTAAAGTTAGATTGTACTCTTTGACCATTAGGGTTCATTAAGTGCCCATTTTATTATAGAAAAATTTTAACAGCGTCAAGCTACGCCATAGCTAGTTACACGTTGCTACATCATATTTGTCCTGCGTTGTAAAAAAATCGGAAATCGTTTGAGGTCGATTATTTTTCATATGAACGTTTGAATAAAGACAGTTGAAATATTAGAGATAAGTAGACTTGTTTATTCTTACTATTTCGGTACATGCAGATGTAATTGTTTATTTTAGCTATTTGTATAGCCTCATTTTGTTTATAAACATGATTGAGGTAGATTGGGACATCTAGCGAGAGGCACATGTGGACACTAATAAATAAGAAATTATATATAATATTTAAGATATTATATGGTGGACAGGGCCGCAGACAGATTTGACGGGCCCCGGGGCTACTTACCAAAATATACCAAACTAATGTGGTACTTTATTTGAAACCTCTCGCGTATTAATCTAATTTCAAAAGACTTTCCGATGAGCTAGAGGTGGGAAATTTGATATTTAAGGGTCATTTTTGATGACGCTAATCATCAGTTGGGTTTTACCAAAATATACCAAACTAATGTGGTACTTTATTTGATGCCTCACGCTTTCTTAATACTCTATAATAATAAAAAAGACTAAAAAGATTAAAATAAAAATATAATAAAAAAAAACTTTAAAAAAAAATGCTTTTATTTAAATCGAACTAAAAAGTGATAAATAATTTAATTGTTCTTGTTAAAATTGTTGAATATTTATAACTTAAAATAAAAGCGTGGGGCGCTCATTAATAGCTTAAGGAATTGTCTATAGCCTCGGAATAACTTCGAAGCACCCCACACTTTTATTTTAAGTTATAAATATTCAACAATTTTAACAAGAACAATTGATTTAAATTATTTATCTCTTTTTAGTTCGATTTAAATAAAAGCATTTTTTTAAAAACGTTTTTTTTTATTACCGTATATTTTTATTAGCTATCCTGAGTCGTGAAAAAGATTGATTTGAGATTAAAAGGCCCGGGCCCCCTGAGGAAAAAAAATTCAAGAAAATGATTTTTTTAAATTGAAATTTTAACCATTAAAATTATTTTTTATTAGAATTTTAAGGTGGGAACGCAATGGGCCCGGGCCCGGGGATATAGCCCCCCCCCTTGCCTCCCCTGTCTGCAGTCCTGATTGTGGAATATATCCGACCTGATATATTGATTGATATTGTAATCTTACTAATTGATTTTAATTTGTATTTTTTTTTTCTCTTTTTTTTATTTTTTTTATTTATAATTATTATATTATCTAAAAAAAATTTCTCCACTTTAAGTTTCTTGGAGAAGGGGCGGGGGGTTCATAAAACTTTTGGGCCCCCCCCCCCCCCAAGCAGAAATCCTGGCTACGCTACTGATATCTACGGTAACAAAATTGTTTAAAATAATAAAACTGCATTATTATTTACACTTTAGATTAAAATTAGACATACAATGAAAATGAAAAGGGGGGCGATAGGTGTTAGTCAGCTTCCAGAAAGAGTTGGGGAACCACTGTGTTAAATTGTGCCACCTTTATTCACCAAATTATTTTTTTAGAACAAAACAAATTGTTTTTGTCCACATCTGCCTCTTCACTGTCCAAATCTACCTCACCCAAGAGGTACATTGGGACAATTTGGATTTTTTGGAAAATTGCAAAAATCTAATTCATCTATTGGTGAATAAGCGCTAAGCCTATGGCAATAGATAGTGCATTTATCAGTCTCAACAACATAACATTATATGATCAATAATATTGAAAGCCAAACTATACACAGCTAATTTTATTTGTACTGTCCCAATGTCCCGCCCTCTCCCCTATATATAGAGAGAAAGTATTGGATTCATGTCAAAAATTCGATGTCGAGATTTTGATGGATCTTCACGTTTTGAGGTCCCCTGAATCCAAAAAAGTGGTTTTTGCGACATGGTCTGTCTGTGTGTGTGTCTGTGTGAACAAAATATCTCACGAACGAAAAGAGCTAGGAAGTTGAAATTTTATATTTAAGTTAGGCACCCCCATTGGACGTGACACGAAGCTTTTGAACAAAATCGACCAACGAGTACTAGTACTTTACTGATGCACTTTTTCAGTTTTTTTCGATTTTCTCTAAATTTGCTCAAACGATTTTTTTTTAAATTCAAAAGTCAATTATTTTTTAGATTCTCAATGAAATGTATATTCTCATTTTGTCATTGATATCTTCTGAAGACCACTTTACTCTTGTTCTTCATAGGAAAGATAGGAATTTCTCCTATGGTTGCTATGGTAACAAAATATAAATATTTTCCCAAACTTATAAATTTTACATCTCGAATTTAATGTACCCTACTGTCTGTCGGTAACTAAATATATCTCAACACAAAAAATTTGGTGTGACAAGCACAGTTCACAACTTTCGATTACCGAAGGTAAGAGAAAGTTGTGTGCTGTGGGACCAGTCACATCAGATTTTTTTGATATTACAAACTTGGTGCCGTAGTATTTTTCCCGAATTTATCATTACTATTATTTTTTTCTCTCTTATGGTCCTGTTTGTATTGATTTGAACATTCTGTAACCAAATGTTTAAACAAACCATTTAATCGCTAACAAGCTCCAAACATTGGCCGGCTAATTGTCGATTACGTATACAAATTGGCAGATGTTTACAAAATACAATGCAGATACGGGATATTTATTTATCTATATTTGATTAAAATGAATGAATACACCCGTATGCAATTCAAACAATACCACTCTCCCTCAGCCCTCTTTTTATTTAGGGACGTGTGTCGTATCTCTCTCTCTATTTTTTTAGGTCACGTGCCAAATCAACAGCTTTTTTTTGCCTTATCAATTTAAAATGATTTAAAAAATCATAAACTAGAACTAGATAAAAACAAAAATATATAAAAGTTATCATTTGTAATTGAGATAACAACTGGCATACTTTTTTTATTCTCTTTATTAAAAGAATAATCTGATGTGACCATCATACATGAATACGAAAATATTTTATCGCTTGAAAGTTTTTTTTTAATCGACCTACACTACTATTTAAACGAATATTATTTAAGGAAACATTTAAAATTTAGATAATATTTTAAAAATCTGCAATTTTTTTACGGGCAGCCAAGAATAAAAAAAAATCTTATGTGACAAAAAACACTCACACTTTTTTCTCATTCACACTCACACACACATTCACAGTCTTTTCGGCAACTTAGGCCATTTAAGACATTTAAGATATCCGCTATTGATTAATATACATATATTGGGGGTCCAAGCATTCTTATTTAACCCATTTGGCATTCAAATGGCTTAAATAAAATCATCGGACTGCCTGGGGTCCGAACCCGCGACTTTTGGTATACGAGTTTAGCACGCTAACCCCTACATCAAGCCTCGAAAGCAAACAAAATACTTGACAAATGAAAAATAAGCTAATTGATTGAGATTTGAATACTAACCAGTTTTTTTTTTTTTTTTTTTTTTTAACATTCAATCAATTTATTTAATTAAATGATGCATCGAAGACCATATTATCTCATTTGTTGTTACTATTATTTTATGATACACTCAATAAAAAGAAGAAATTAGTCAACTTCAAATGGATTGGGTTGATCGTTGATGCTGGACTAAAGTCTCTCTCGCGTTGTTTGCCCTCTGACCCAGTGACGTGACTCTCTGACATCATCAGATGGAAAGATCAATAACGCATCTCCGATGCTGTCTAGCGTCAAAAATGTTAAGCTAATTATTTTAAAAAATATTAAGTTTTTTTTTTTCAAATATCTATATAATAATACAAAAAAACAAAAAAAAAAATGAATATTCTCTATTAACATAGATTGAAGTGCCATTGGGGATGAATCCCCAAAATTGTTTTAACTTTATTTCAAGACCCTCGGGCTTGGGGTAGTTGGTAGTCTTCTATACCAATGGTCGCGGGTTTGCATCCCAGGCTGTCCGATGATTTTATTTAAGCCATTTGGATACCAAATGACATGAATCCAATTTCTTCTATATATATTCATTTATAGGTAAAAGAAAGTAAAAATTATCGTAATAGTGGAAAATGGTTAAAAAAAAAAAAGATATCGAAACTTGTTGATAATTCAAAAACTCGATAATTCCAATTTTTCTTGTGGTTCCTTGGATTTTGAATTATCAAAAGACGACTGTATTTTTTTTAGTTTCTCTATTAATATAAACGTTAAATTAATAATTTTATTTTTTCACAGATTTTTTAACGCAACTGGGCATTCATTCTCCCTCTCTTGTGCACCCTTCACTGCCGCCGCCACCTCCCCTGAAGCTGCCGCAACCAGCCATGCCTTTCTGACCTGAGGTTGCCTAACTTAGGCTGAATTTGCTCTGACTCTATGCTGCATATCTTTTAAATCGGTAAGTGTTCTCTTTTTATATTTTACTATAAATTGAAAACTTTACACATTCGTACTTAATATTACATTACTCTTGATAAATAATTAAATTAAAATCGGTTGACTGTCCCAAAAACACAAAATTGTATGTCAAACAGAGATAAACTTTCATTTTTAGAATACTTTTTATGTATTGTATATTGTTTTTATTTTAAATTTGTTAACATCTTTTTTTACTTTCTCTTACCTTGTATATATGTTAATATATTATATAGAGAGAAAGTATTGGTTTCATGTCAAAAATTCGATGTCGAGATTTTGATGGGTTTGATATTCACGTTTGAGCTCCCTTGAATTCGAATGGTGTTCCCGCACCGCTTGTCTGTGAGTCTGTTTGTGTGTGTCTGTGTGTGTTCAATTTTTAAGCCTGAAGGAACTGAGCTAGGAGGCTGAAATTTTATATTTAAGTTAAACACCCCCGGGACTTGATTAAATCATATTTAATCAAAATCGGCAAAAATACTCGTTTTTTACTGATGTATTTTTTCAGTTTTTTTTCGATTTTCTAATTAGACCGCTCTAACGATTTTGATTTAAATAAAAATCACATGATTAGATTTTTGATGACTCTTTCAATAGGTACTATTCTCGTTGCGCAAAACTTGCCTCTTTTTGAAGCACACTTTACTCTTGTGCTTCATAGGGAAGTTTCGGAGGAGTAATGGAAATGGTTGCCATGGTAACCGAATTTAAATCTTTTTCTTTTTTATTAGATTAAAAATCAATTATTATTTAAACGCCCATTTTTTTTTTCGGAGAAAACATATCTCTCTCTCTCTCACAAAACTATCTTCTCTCTTTCTACGCGTTTTAAATTTTTCTACCTTATCTTCGCATTTGGCCAATGTTAATTTCCTATAGGGATTTGTATGTTAATTTCGATTCGAAAGGGGGTCCCCTTTGGAACTTTTTACGCATTTAAATTTTTTTTTCCAATTCTTATGAAATTTTGTATTTATTTACGAATCTATATTGTGTATAAAATGTCCAAATATGAGATTAAAATTTTGAAAAATAACCATAGTTTATTTGAAGCAGTCAACATTTAAAATGCAAGTTTGAAACTAAGGTGCTATCGGAAACTAAATATATCTCGACACAAAAAATCTGGTGTGACCAACACAGTGCGCAACTTTCTCTTACCGAAGGGTAAGAGAAAGTTGTGTGCTGTGCGCCAGTCACACCAGATTTTTATGTATTGTATCATATTGTTTTTCCATTTCTCAAATTTGTCTAACCATAACTCTTTCATTTTTACTTTCTCTTACCTCTATATATGTTAATATATGTATATAGAGAGAAAGTATTGGATTCATGTAAAAAATTCGATGTCGAGGTTTTGATGGGTTTGAATATTCATTGAACTGCCTGGGATTCGAACCCGCACCGCTTGGCTTTAAGATTATTAATATTGACAACTGTCAATATCTCTAACCTCTCAGCCACGATGACAGAAAGTTAATAAAGCCACTTGATTAAATCATATCTAACAAAACAAAAATTCTCATTTTATAGTAATTTTTTTTTAAATCTTTTTATTTTAATTAGACCGTTAATTAACGTTTCTATTTAAAAAAAAGCACATGATTAGATTTTTGTGACTGTTTTAATAGATAGCTAGACTAGTTGAGAAAAAAAAACTTGCTATCTTTTTCAATCTAATCTTTATTATTACTATTATATCGACGTTTCGGTGGCGTCTTGGAAACTTCATCAGCTTCCTGAATCTTGAGCAAAAATATTTGTTATTTTTATATTTTTCCAATTTAATTTAAGAAAGAACCTTTAACTATTTTTTAGCAGAGACCACAAACTCATAAAAAATTCTTGAATACAATATACAGTAGCAACATTAGTTGCCAATTTTTTTTCCTATTTGGTAATTTATATTTTAAATTAATTAAACATAAATATTATTAATTTCTTTTATTGCTTTTTAAGCGTGAGTAATTCAATTAGCTTGAGCCCTTTGTGAGTGATCTGAGGAGTCGAGGGGAGGGGGCGGGGGTCCTTTCATCGGTTGTGTCTCTTGACCTTTATCCTTTATCTGAGTTTTCTTTGAATAATCGCCGCCATTCTCTTTCCTTGTCTCTCCTTTTCTTATTCTCTTTGGACGTTGTTATTCAATGTATTAAAGAACAAACCTCCCCTCACTCCCTCCTGCTGGGATCTCTTTCCGATGCAGAGCCGACACAAACAAAAAGAAAAACAATACCTGAAATATTGAATCCACTTGATGACTACATGCCAATTTGAAGAAGCATAAAAGAAATAAAATAGAGCCATCTTATGTCAATAAATATAACTATTGTATTTATTTCGTTTTATTATTATAATTTTACATTTTCTTTTCAATTGATTGATTTATTTTCAACAAAGTAGTCAGATATATTGTTGAAAATTAATTGTAGATGACCTCCCCTTGTTTAAAATATATCGTATTCGAAAATAATGAGTAGCTACCATTAAAGTTTATATGGCCTAAGATGCCGAAAAGACTTAAAAACATCCTAATATATGTATTCAGAAATTTTCCAAATGGAGCTTTTGGACGATACAGATCATTACCATTCCAAGTGAATAAATTTTAAAGAAAATATTTTTTTAATTCCATATGAGTGAGGATATGAGGTTCAAAGCAAAAGTGGACCAAGTCCAAAAGTAAACTATTTTCTTATTTTTCCCTCTTTGGACACTAAATTATGGTAGTAATTCGATCTTCGAATTTCAATACTAATCCTCCAGCGTGCAGCAGTTCCTTAATGTAAAAACAAAAATCTGGTGTGACTGTCGCACAGTACACAACTTTCTCTTACCCTCGGTAATCCAAAGTTGTGTTCCGTGCTTGTCACATCAGATGTGTCGACATGTATTCAGTTTCCGACAGTACGGTACATTCGATTTTCAAGATGTAAAATTTATATGTGAAAATATTTTTTTTTTTTACCATGGCAACCATTTCTTCTATCTTTTCTATGGATTACAAGAGTAAAGTGGTCTTCAGAAGATTTCAATGACCAAATGAGAATATACATTTTAAGGAAAATCTAAAAAATAATTGATTTTTGATTTAAAAAAAAATCGTTGGAGCGAATTTAGAGAAAATCGAAAAAAACTGCAAAAGTGCATCAGTAAAGTACTAGTACTCTTTGGCCGATTTTGTTCAAAAGCTTCGTGTCACGTCCCTTGGGGATGCCTAACTTAAATATAAAGTTTCAACCTCCTAGCTCTTTTCGCTCTTGAGATATTTTGTTCATAGACACACAGACAGACACCCCCCTCCACACACGACAGACAGACCATGTCGCGAAAACCACTTTTTTGGATTCAGGGGACCTTAAAACGTGTATATCCATTAAAATCTTGACATCGAATTTTTGACATGAATCCAATACTTCCTCTCTCTATATATTAACATATATATAGAGGTAAGAGAAATTAAAAATATCTGGGAAAAAAAAATCTAAAAATCCAAAAATTTGAATATAAAATTTAAAATGAATACGTAGATAAAGCAATAATTAAAGTTCTTAATGATTGCTGAGATGTAAAATAAATAAGTGTTGTATATTTTAAGAGGTATCAAATATGTCTTTAAGTTTGATTCATTTCCCCTCCCTCCGTTGTGTATCACTCTACCCCTCCAACGCCTCCCCGTGTAGGAGTAGAGGGGTGGTGATTGTTAGTTGTCTTACCCTCCCTCCGCACTTAACCTATCTAAACCAAGGGCAAGCGAGTAATAGCGCCGCGTGTGTAATAACTCTCGGTGCTTTTAGTTGAAAAATCTCAAATCTCTCAGGTAATTAATCCATTTTATAAATCAATGTTGATTTATATTTTAAGGGCATATAAAATGCTTCAAATTTAATATAATTTTACTTTAATTGGAGCAATTTTAATTAATTGTGTCATTGATATAATTTGATTCAACATAACCAAAGAATTTTCCAAATGCTTCTAAATGGTATTTATATCATTTTCATTTGATTGAGTAAAAAGAGTCAAATAAAAAAGAGTAAAATCTTCTTTTAATATTTAAAATCAATTAAATAAAAAAAATTAATAATATTGAGCTTTATTTACTAGATGAGAAATTTTGACACACGTTCTTTTCCACGTTTTCAATTCAACATAATAATTATATTCACTTTGTTTTTTGCATTTTAAATAATATAATTCTTATTATACATTGACAAAATTTCTTTATTTTTAGGTACGGATATTAAAGAGCCAGCCATCTATTTTTTTCATCTTTACCTGGCAACTGAGTCTTATGGAAATCGTCTGCTTTCTCGTCACTTCTTATTGTAAGTTTAAATCATATTACTTAATATTTGGTTCTTCTGAGAGGGATTACCTATATATATATATATATATATATATATATATATATATATATATATAGAGAGAGAGAGAGAGAGAGAGAGAGAGAGAGAAAAATTATTGTATTTCAGGAGGAGTGGCTGAATGTATAATGAGTAGTGAGGAGATTCAAGGCAGCCAAAAGCAATAAAGAATAAAAGAAAGTAAAAAATATATTTATCTTTAGCTTTATTTTACACGCTTGTCGACGTTTCGGCCGATATTCAGGCCTTCATCAGGACCTTAAAAATTATAAATTACTCACAAAATTACAATTATAGTACATCTCTGCTACATTTTTTTTCCTTATATCTAATGGCTTGGTTGGAAAATAAGATGTGATGACAATATTAATTTATTTTTTTGTTTACAGATATAAAGTTAAATTGCAAAAATTATATAACACAAAATTTTTTAGAGAAGGGAAAATAGTGTTGTGATGACTTACTTGGTGCTGTTTGCCTCGAGCTCATAGACAATACGCTTGTGCGAAGATTCGTCGGATGTCATGACTTGTGGACATATTGGGCCTTAATAATTGTTACGACAACATTATTAAAAAATGAAAATTGTTTTGATTAGATTATGAGTTGAGATGAGAGAATTTTCGGAGGTTAAGCAAAATAGGGAAAAAAATTTTTATATAAAATAAAGGAAAAAAAAAATTCATAATTAAAAATAAATCTTGTTCTATTTTTATATAATTCCCTGTCAATATAAAAAGACAAAAAGACTTAATTTTATATCACTATTGAACCAGAAGTCATGACACCCGACGAATTTTCGCACAAACGTATTGTCAGGAGTTGTCAAGAACTTCTATGAGCTCGAAGCAAACAGCATTTTCTAAGTCAATACCACACTATTTTCTCTTCTCTTTCTCATTAATAATAAAAAAAATTTTTGTGTTATATAATTTTTGCAATTTAACTTTATATCTGTAAACAAAAAAATCTGGTGTGACTGGCGCACAGCACACAACTTTCTCTTACCTTCGGTAATCGAAAGTTGTGTACTGTGCTTGTCACACCAGATTTTCGTGTCGAAATATATTTAGTTCCCGACAGTACGGAACATATGAATTCAGATGTAAAATTTATAAGTATGGGAAAATATTTATATTTTGTTACCATGGCAACCATTTCTCCTATCCTTCCCTATGAAATACAAGAGTAAAGTGGTCTTCAGAAGATTTCAATCGCAAAATGAGAATATACATTTTAAAGAGCATCTAAAAAATGATTGATTTTTGAATTTAAAAAAAAATCGTTGGAGCAAATTTTGAGAAAATCGAAAAAAACTGAAAAAGTACATCAGTAAAGTTATAGTACTCTTTGGCCGATTTTGATTAAAAGCTTATTTTTTCCGGTCCAGGAGGGTGTTTAACTTAAATATAAAATTTCAGCCTCATAGCTCAATTCCTTCATGCTTAAAATTGAACACAGACACACCCACCCACACACCCACACACCCACACACACACACACACAGACAGACCATGTCGCGAAAACCACTTTTTGGATTCAGGGGACCTCAAAACGTGAAGATCCATCAAAATCTCGACATCGAATTTTTGACATGAATCCATTACTTTCTCTCTATATATATATTACATATATACATAGGTAAGAGAAAGTAAAATAAATTAACATTGTCATCACATCTTATTTTCCAACCAAGCCATTAGATAAATATTTGTAAGAAAAAAAAGAAATGTAGCAGAGATGTACTCTAATTGTAATTTTGTGAGTATTTTATAATTTTTAAGTTCCTGATGAAGGCCGGAATATATACATAGAGACAATTTTGCGGGACCTTCTTTTTTGAACTCAGGGACCCTCATCTTAAATTTTTTGATGCGATCGTTATACTTTCCATATAGGCCTACTGTATTATACATATACCGGTGACTTTTTTTAGGTAAAACAACAAACATTCTTATTTATCAAAACAGGAGAAATAAATGAATCTCTCACTTTTACTTTTCCGGCTCTAAATTATCAATAAATTTACTCATTATACAAGGAAATTGGCTATATTAATCATAAAGCTGACAAAAAATAAAGAATATATTTTTGTTCAGATTTAAAACAATTTTGATTATAATTAATTTCCCAAAACATTTAAAAGATTCAAATTATTACTATGTTATTATGTATATTAACATATTACAATATAGGTAAGAGAAAGTAAAAATGGATCAATATAATTTGTTGTGGACAAACTATCTCAAGAGAACGGGATTGTCATTTTATATTTAGGTTTGGTTAGAGTCGTCCTAGATTAAAAAGAAAGAGTGAAATATGTTTATTTTTTGATCAGGAAGAAAAAAGAAATTCAGTTTGATAAAATAAATAAATTTGCAAAGAACTTAAAGAAAGAACTTTATTATGTCATAAAATTCCCAAATAATCGTGGCATGTTTTTAGATATTTTTGAATATAATGATATAGTCTATATTAATAAACAGTTTTCCAAGCACCACCCAGAGAACAAAGTGTGTCTGTCCTTTAGCGTTGTTCACTTTCAACCAAAATAAAGTGATCTAGAGTGGGGGGAATGGAGTCTTGTTTTGGTCCTGGAGTGGTTCCAAACCGCTCTAAGAAAGAGAAAGATTTGTTTGTAAGCCGTGGTCCAGCTGCATCCTCCCTCCCGAGAGCGTGCATGGAGAGATGCTTGCGAGCCGCACGCGCCTCACGCAAGGACACACGCACACATACAGCCCTAAGAATGTCACTACTACACGCATATCACATTCTACTACGCATCATAAGCATCCCACGAAAAACACTTCCTGAGACCTTGTTCCAATCTTTTATTAAAACCGTCAAAAAGCTTGATTTTTTTTTTTTCTTATTCAAATTATTCTGAGTACAGTTTGAGAAATGGACTTACAACTTACACGGACGTCATTTGGGAGGGTGGGGGCATTTGCAAGAAAATAGTAAATTCTGAACTTATCCCCTACATACAAACAAACTCACACTCTCTCTTTAAAAATAAGTATAGAAGATGCTATAGTTAAAAATATAGAGGTATAAATATGTTTATGTGTATCAACCAAAAACATCGGAGAGGCAAAAAAGGGCGCCTCGCATTATTTTTGGCCAGAGTTGAGGTAAAATCAAAACTATGCACCTCGCTTTTCTGAGTCTTATAAAAACGAGGAAATATTTTCACTTAAATAAAATCGCTATAGAATTGTATTTATTTCATATATCCTCGCTCTTATACTGGTACAACTCAAAAATCTGGTGTGACTGTCGCACAGCACACACTTTCTCTTACCTTCGGTAATCGAAAGTTGTGTACTGTGCTGTCACACCAGATTTTTTGTGTCGTATGTATTTAGTTCCCGGCAGTAGGGTACAATTGAATTCAGGTGTAAAATTTATAAGTATGGGAAAATATTTATATTTTGTTACCATGGCAACCATTTCTCCTATCTTTCCTATGAAGCACAAGAGTAAAGTGTGCTTCAAACAATTTTGAGGGCAAATCGAGAATATACATTTGAAAGAGCATCTAAAAAATAATTGATTTTTGAATTTTAATCAAAATCGTTAGAGCGAATTTTGAGAAAATCGAAAAAAACTGAAAAAGTACATCAGTAAAGTACTAGTACTCTTTGGCCGATTTTGATTAAAAGCTTATTTTTCCGGTCCCGGGAGATGTTTAACTTAAATATAAAATTTCAACCTCGTAGCTCAATTCCTTCATGCTTAAAATTGAACACACACACACACACACACACACACACACCCACACACACACACACACACACAGACAGACCATGTCGCGAAAACCACTTTTTTGGATTCAGGGGACCTCAAAACGTGAAGATCCATCAAAATCTCGACATCGAATTTTTGACATGAATCCAATACTTTCTCTCTATATATATATTACATATATACATAGGTAAGAGAAAGTAAAAAGAGAGGCGCATTATTTATTTATTTTTTTTATTTCACCTCGACTCTGGGCAAAAATAAGGCGAGGCGCCCTTCTTTGCATTTCCAGTGTTTTTGGTTGAGATTTCACTTCTTTTTGTGAAATAATACACTTGAATATATTTAACCATTGTTTTTTTTTTTTTTATATGCAATATATTATTAAATATTAAGCTATACCATGAATATATCTTTTATTAGGCATTCAAAACGGTAAACAATATAAATACATCGTTTGGTATCTATTCGAAACAACAAACATAGGATTTGACCAAATTTTATAAAATAGGATTTTTATTTTTGTTTTTATTTTTGTTATGTTGGTATAATGTAAATACTTCGTTTGGTATTCATTCAAAATGATTAACACAGTATTTGACCAAATTTTAGGGTTTGCATCTTTTTTATGTTGGCACCACTTATTCTTATTCACGTTAATCTATTTGTATCTGAATCGATCTATCCTAAAAATTTTTATTCCATTAGGGTTGAAAATTACTTTAGTTTTAGATTTGTTCATATATGACGTTATCTGAATGCAAAAAGGTCAGAAATTTGTCTTTTCGCCATGTTAAAGATAGGACAAATTTTAATTTTGATGTTATCTCAAAAAATCATTTTTGCTCCAAAATGAAATTTTATATCAAAGGCTTCGGGTAAAGTATATAGAGAAAGAGAATGGAATTGCATCAGAGAGAGAGAGAGAGAGAGAGAGAGAGAGAGAGAGAGAAAATTACCACCTATTCTCTGTTCCCCCTCTAAGAAATAATTTTTTAAACTGACGATTTATAAAAGCTTCAATTTCGTTTGAAATCTCCCTTTCCTATTCCTGCATTTAACACTGTTATATTTATTAATTTCCCTATAAAATCTATTACAGAGAAAATATTATTGATTTCTATAAGAAATGTTTTCATATATCCTATTGCTTAGTAGTTGTTAATATTTATTGAAATAATAGGAAAGATCTGCTCTTTATTCACTACCTTACTCCCCTTTTATTTAAATAATAAAATAGAATCTTCCACTCTCGCCTCAAATTCTAACTATTAATATAAATATAGAAAGTTGAGTGGGAGACCCCCCGCCCATTCTTTTTTTAATTAATATAATATCATATCAATCTGTTACCCAGTTCCCCATCTCTGCAGTCGATTCCCCCCTGCAGACTAATTAACCAATCACGGGGCTGTATTCTTTGGCGCCACTGTACGCCTGCTTTTGAGGGAAGACGAGACGCTTGACCTAATCAGTAGAGAGGGGACTCTTGATCTAGCATTGTCTCTGTGCTCGTTTTCTCTAAGGACACCGACGCCCTCTCATTTGATCGGCTGCCATGATGCCAGCCAGCAGGCTCCGCTGTTCGCTCTCCTTTCTCAATCGTTTTGCTTAGGTATTTCGATTCAATATTACTTATTATTTATTTATTATTCACTTTAAACATATAATCTTTATAAATAACATAAAAATTTAACAATTCCTTAATATATTTTTTTGAACCATATATGATTGCATGCCATCGGTTAATATTTTTTGCTCTCTTACTTATTGACAATTTCATATGTGCTTTTTTTATTTTATTCATTTTTCTAAAGTCAGATTCTTTCATATACCATTTCAAACATGTATTGCTAAAGGTTCTTTTCTCTCGTTAGCCCATTTAGTCTTTAATTAATCTCTCTCACCAATGCTAATAAATTTCAAAATTACTATCTAAAGAAATGAATATTTTGTAAAATACTGAGACGTATCATTTTAAATGAATATAATGCCTTATATTTAATATTTGGAACTTTTTAATTTTGAAATGAAATGAATACACAATAATTTACAGTGATTTTTTTTAGCCCTTTGTGTAAGCCTATAACGTTTCAGTAGAGATTCTAGCTTCTTAATATCTCTTAGATGTTAAGAAAAACTTTTCCATTAAAATTATCTTCGATTTCTTAATATAGCTCATAAGATTATTAAAATAATTAACATATTTTATGAGTATATTATTTTACTAGTCAAGCAAGTTCCATCATGTGTTTCCTTTGTACTAAGTCTTCAAATACTTAATCATTCCATGGTACCTCGGTTAGACTAGAGATCTCGGGTTCAACTTCTGGGATAACTTGATCCACCAGTAGGCCTAACTTGTAAAAATTGAATCGTATATTTTTTGAATAATCGTACGAATAGGTCTTCAAAACTAGTTTACTGAGAAAATCGAAAAAGTACATCAGCAAAGTACTAGTCTTTGGCCGATTTTGCTCAAATGTTTAGTGTTGCTTGCCAATAACTTAAATATCAAATTTCAACCTCGTAGCTCTTTTCGTTCTAGAGATATTTTGTTCATACATACAGACCATTTCGCAGGATTCTCTTTTTTGTAGGGGGGCCTCATAAAGTGTATTTTCATCAAAATAGAATTTTTGACATGATTCCAATACTTTTTATATATTAACATACTGTATATAGGCAAAAATTTTAATCTAATCTGGAATAAAATTTTTTTTTTTATTTTATGTTTAAATTTCAATTGACTAATCAACTTTAAGCTTATATACTTGTATAAATATAATTGCCAAGTATTAGTACGGCCTGTCTCTTCGTCAAACCAAACTTTTTTTTTTATTTAATAGAATTGCTAAGATTTCGATTCCATATTTCTATTTTCATTAGGATATTTACAAATAATTAAGTAGGCCTATCTAGTAAAACTCGTCTATTAAAATTATAATCTTTGTATCTTATTGAGGCATTCAAATAGTAAAAGCATTAATTTTATTTGAAAATTTTTGCTTTCCACCTGCAGGTCACAACTTGTTTAATTTCTAGAGTCTTTTGCATTACATTTCCAAAAAAGGCTTATTCTAAAAACGCTCATTCTTTTAAATTATTCATTACCTTAATAATAAATTTATTCATTGATTTATTAATACCTAATTATCAAAGTAAAATTAAACCTTGAACAGGGTTTAGGAAATCATTAAATAGTTTTATTTCCTTTTCAACATTTATTTAGATAATATTTTTTTTATTAATTCACATCTTAATAATTACATTAAATTATTTTTTTCTAATTTTATTTTTATCAATTGCCCTTATCTAAACAAATGCGATTCAAGTTATTTTTTTTATTTACTCTACGATTAATAACTTTTTTCTCAAGAGAATATTTTTACTAGCCTATTTTTTTTTTTTTTTAATCTTTCGGCATCATATAGACTTTAAAGTGTGGTAAAAATATGTCAAGATTCATGTGATCTAGACACACTATTTTTTCTTTAAATTCTTTCAAATTTTGTTAAAAAAAAAAAAAATATTGTCCGTCTGTCAAGGTGCTTTTGAGCCACTTCCCTTTGGATTTTCGAAATAAAATTTGTCCCCTTAAGTGCGACCTCGTAAAGAGACTAAGAAATTATCTACTTGGGTCTCAAAACCTATAAAATGGGGACATTTGAAATCAATGGATTCTAACGTCACTGACAACTTACACATTAATTGATTTACCTTACTCAAAACTTGTATTTTCATATTTAGGAACCGTGTAATCCCGCACTTAGGAGTAATTAAAAAATTTAGGATATTAATTTAATTACAAATTAATAATCTCTCTGAAATATATATTTTCGATTCATTCGATTTTTGTATTTATTTGCATCATAACATTCTTTTTTGCACTTTTAACAATAAATATCTAAATATGAAATTAAAATTATTTTTTAGTTGTGAACTTATCTCAAACTCTTATCCTGAGTTAAGGCAAATAATGCTTATATGGACCAGAAAGTGAGATAAAAATATGATAGGAAATAAAAATTAAAGCGTAGACTTTTGTAAAGAGATGAGGGTGAATCATTCTTTATTAGGATAATTTTATATATAAAAAAAAAAAAAAAAATAGGCTTTTTTGGTTAAAAATTTGAACAGAATTTCCGAAATTTTTGAGTCAGTCATCCTTGTAATTGAATAGTCATTTTACCATCTAGACCAGTGTTTCCCAACCTTTTGAAGACCACGGCACCCCAAAAGTGCGTTAGGAATAACATTACACACTAGAAGCACCCTTCCTTTTTTCCCTAGCAAAACGAAATTTTTGCCGCCCTCCAGAAAATTTTATCCTTTGCAAAGCTTCATTTTTCCTGTCTTATGGGAAATCTTTGTCGCTTACGTTTAAATCGTTTGGTTGGTTTTTACTTTCTCTTACCTATGTATATATGTAATATATATATAGAGAGAAAGTATTGGATTCATGTCAAAAATTCGATGTCGAGATTTTGATGGATCTTCACGTTTTGAGGTCCCCTGAATCCAAAAAAGTGGTTTTCGCGACATGGTCTGTCTGTGTGTGGGTGGGTGGGTGGGTGTGTGTTCAATTTTAAGCATGAAGGAATTGAGCTACGAGGTTGAAATTTTATATTTAAGTTAAACACCTCCCGGGACCGGAAAAATAAGCTTTTAATCAAAATCGGCCAAAGAGTACTAGTACTTTACTGATGTATTTTTTCAGTTTTTTTCGATTTTCTCAAAGTTCGCTCGAACGATTTTGATTAAAAACAAAAAATCAATTATTTTTTAGATGCTCTTTCAAATGTATATTCTCGTTTTGCCCTCAAAATTGTTTGAAGCACACTTTACTCTTGTGCTTCATAGGAAAGATAGGAGAAATGGTTGCCATGGTAACAAAATATAAATATTTTCCCATACTTATAAATTTTACATCTGAATTCAAATATTCCCTACTGCCGGGAACTAAATACATGTCGTCACAAAAAATCTGGTGTGACAAGCACAGTACACAACTTTCGATTACCGAAGGTAAGAGAAAGTTGTGTGCTGTGCGCCAGTCACACCAGATTTTTTTTATCAAAATTTTATTTTTTCCGACTCTTTTTTTTTTTTTTTACCTAAATATCTCGCGGCGCCCCTTAGACATTCTCACCTTGGGTGCCGCGGCACACCGGTTGGGAACCACAGATCTAGATCGTTATTTAAAGAGGTGATTCTCCCATTCCTTCTTGACTTCTCCACTGATCATCATAGCATTATCATTATTATTATCATATAGACTAGTTATTATTATTTATTTTTTTTTTTTAACACTCACTCTTTTTTCTCATTCACACTCACACTCCCATACACATTCACACAGTGTTTTCGGCAACTTAGGCCATATATGACATTATGATAACCGTTATATATGATAATATCTATTGGGGGACCAGGCATTTCTATTTAAGCCATTTGATAAATTGATGTTTTATGGCTGTGGAGATTTACTCAGGATTCGCAGGGACTTTGCAGCCAGGAGATTAAATAAAAAATCTTTTATTTAATTTTTATTTGCCGACGTTTCGGTCGCCAATCACTTAACTACTTAATCTAGGATTATAAGTTAAACTGCTTATCCCCTCAGCTCATCACCTCCTCTTTATATTATTTTACTTATTAGTAAAGACCGGAATAGCTCTAGCCAAGGGCGGATCCAGGGGTGTTTCTCGGGGGGGGGGGGGGGGTAATCTGGTGTGACTCGTCGCACAGCACACTATTTTTTTTTTTTAATTTCAGTAATTAAAAAGCGCATTCTGTATTTGTTTGCCAGAATATAAATACACATCAAATTTTTAAGTAATAATTTTAAAAATTTTACATTAAAAATAAATTTTTTTGCGAAAAAAAGGTATTTTTTCGAATCTCGGGGGGGGGGGGGATTACCCCCTTTATCCCTCCCCCCTTGTATCCGCCCTTGGCTCTAGCTTAAAAAAAATCCAAAAATATGAACAAAAGCATAAAAATATTGAACAAAAAGTTGTTCAATAAGCATAAAATTAAAAATCCGATGCCATACTTAATTCTGTATATATTATTAACGATAGAGTGATCAAGGCGAATTTATTTATACCAACTGGGTACCGAACGAACTTTGCAGCCAGGAGATTAAAAAGCTCTTTTAATTTTTACTTGCCGACGTTTCGATCGTCTGTCAAGACCTTCATCAGGGCAAATAATTGTCAACAATACACGATCTTGGGTATTTTGATGTTTACTGTAATCATATACCTAAGATCGTGTATTGTTGACAATTATTTGCCCTGATGAAGGTCGTGACAGGCGACCGAAACGTCGGCAAGTAAAAATTAAATAAAAGATTTTT
Source organism: Euborellia annulipes (assembly GCA_023213315.1). Taxonomy (NCBI): domain Eukaryota; kingdom Metazoa; phylum Arthropoda; class Insecta; order Dermaptera; family Anisolabididae; genus Euborellia; species Euborellia annulipes. The sequence goes on from JAKCPI010008284.1 coordinate 46,920, forward strand.
TTTTTTAATTTAATCTCCTGGCTTCAAAGTTCCTTCGGTTTCCTGATTAAATCTTCACAGCCATAACACATAAAATCAACTAGGTACCAATTGATTTAAATATTCACCTGACTGCCTGGGATCTGAACTCAATCTCCACGACTTTTAAGATTATCACTATTGATATTTGCCGCTATATTTAACCCCTCAGCCATGGAGGGGTGAGTTGCATTCTAATAGACTATTAAATATGTTAATAATAAAATTAACGCGATTATTTCTATTTCGAAGAGGTGTTACTTTATAGAATATAAATTTATTAAGTAATCTCTAGCTTAAAAAAAAATTTTTCAAAAGATTATAAATTTAATTAAGATGATTCATTTTTTTTTTTACTGGAATTTTTTGTTTTATTTTCTCAAGTGTGGGAAATGCGAGTAAAGAGTAAGTAATAAGAGGAGATAAAAGCGAACAAGTTGAGCAGGAACTGGATGTACATCTCTACCAACAGAGAGAGAGAGAAAACAAACAGGAAATCCCAACAGGAGTGATGCTGTGATGACCAGATGTCTTGAATGAAGCCCGATTCTTCTCAAGCTCTCAGGGAAAATAAAGATAACAACAGATTGAGATATTAAACAAGAACAGAAGAGCCTGCGAGGCGGGCAGCCCTCAATACCTATTCAAATAAAAGCTTTCTTTTCCTGCTCCCTTCCAGGAAATCTTTCAGCATCATAGACCTAAACCCAAATTGAGAATTCATATACTTTATTCTCGATAAAAAAATAATTTTTTCTCTTCTCTGGTCATTTGAATTTGGTAATGCTTCTTTTATTGTTGGCACCTGTATTTCTCTTTCCGTTTTCAAATCTCAACCTCAATTTCTTCCTCTATTATATATACAGTATATGACTAGGCACAAAGTTCGCCTTCGGTGAGGCCTTAACTCTTTTGCTCGTTTTCGCCAAGAAAATTGCCCGCCCTCGGCTAGCGGGCATGCTTCTTGCACGGCCATCGTTGAAACCGGGAAAACAAATTGTTCAGTAAAAATTACTAATATCAAATTATTTAAGTATAATATATTTATTGTAAGTTTTTAAAAAAATAGAAAAATCTAAATTAAAAATGCCATCTCCAAAATGAGTATTTAGAGCTCTTAAAATTTGAATTTCGAAAAAAAAAAAAAAAAAAAAAAAAAACGTAAATGACTCCGTCTCAATTGGATTGGTAGACAATCCAATTGAAATACATTGTCGCATGAGAAGCGATTCGAACCCGAGACTCTTGGTACAAATGAGTAACCACTACACCAAGGCCTTAGGGCACTAATTGATCTTCTGGTTTCAAAGTTAATGTAAAATCAAAATCTTACCCATAAATGACCACTTGGGCTCCTTAAAATTGGAATTTCAAAAAATCGCTTCTTAAATGACGCCTAGGAGAGTCACTCAGTGAGTTCTTTATCTATATAAGGTAGGCTATATAGAGATTAAATAAAAATTTCAAACTTTTCTTTTTGACGGTTTTCTTTGGTTTTTTATAAATCTACTTAATAAATACATCTACATTTTTGAAAATTTATTTGAGGCTGAGTCAAAAAGACTTCAAGTCTTTTAACAGCCAAATATGTATATTTTATTATAGCTGTACCAAGCTGACTTTTCGGTCTCTTGTCTAAGTTATCTTCTGAGTCGGATAGCGGTCTGGCGATACCTATATTTTTCGCCTATTTGAATTAATAAATTTTCTGTTGTTTTCAAAAAAAAAAAAAAAAAAAAATCTATGTCACCTATTAGCTGCTCTGAATAATATAAACAAAATTATTATTTATTCATTATGACATTAAAATCAGAATTATTAAGAGAAGAAAAAAAACACTTTCTCCGATCTTCCAGCCTCTGAAATTAAACTTGAGACATTTTTCAAGATTCATAGCATCATTGTTCTTCTCTTTTGACACCAATACAGTTGCCTCTCACCGACACTTTGATCTTACATCGTAATCTAAGCGGTCTCATTGAAGTAATTTCTATGCGACAGCAAAACTGAAGCGCGTAGCTTATGAGCATTGATTCTTATCTTCCTAGAGAGCACATGTTCAGAGCAATAAAATTCTGTTTGCATTTTACTTCTCCAGACCAATACTGTAGGCCTAAGGGAAATGTTTATTATAGTGAAAAATTAACTCTTCTATTGTTTAACACTTTCTTTACGTTATAAGCTAAATGTATCCCAAATGCAAATAAAACTTAACAGATACTATGATATATTATATAAATAAACCTTGTCACACCCAAAAGTTAATTATTAAAAACATGACGAAATAATTTCATTTCATTCTAAGCACATAACTTTCACACTCTTCGCAGTTTTTCACAATTTTCACTCTTTGTGAGATATTTTTTTCCAAATGACTGAAATCCATTAAAATGTAATTTAGAATTACAGTAGAGTTTTGCTAATCCGGCCTAAACGGGACCGGCCCTATGCCCTATTCTGAAAACGCCGGATTACCCGAAACATTCAATATAATGCAAAATTTATACTTTTATATCCTCCAAACACAAATTTCTAATAAATTTTAAAATAATTACAATGCCGGATTAGTGTTTGTTCTCGAGAATTCTTTTCCAAATATTAATATATAACAATATTAAAAGGAGATTTTTTATTTATTTGGAAAAAATTTAAGAAGTGGCTTTTCAACAAGCCGGATTAGCCGGGATGTATCCAAGTCTGGATTAGCAAGACACTTTAAAATTTATATTTTCAAATTGAAAACGTTACATTTACTACTATATTATATTTAATTATATGAATTTCTTTTTCTTATTTCAGATAGAAACATTTTGTGATGAAGTGTCCCCAGTGTCCCAGTGTTGAAGTAGACTACATTTCTTCAAATTCACACTTCAGCTTATGAACATCCAACAATTTGACAACTGTCTTGAAGATTTTGTGGAGGGGAGGATCACCCAACGTCGAGTCATCACGGCAGACTGTATAGCTGATTGCAGCAGTGAGTGTAGCAGCTTCATCAAAAGTCTGTATGAACATTTACGTGGGCGTAGAGTGAGATAGAGATAGGATTTTCAAAATTTTATTTTCTTAATTCGGACTAAATATAAAATATTTTAGTACAAGTGCATGGATAGGATGTTATTAATACATATCTTTTTCCCATTTCAGAGTCCCCATTTGGAAAAGTTAAATTTAAAATTTTTTAAATTAAGATTCATTAAAAATTTATTCTGTTTTTTAATTTAAAATTACTTTTCAATTTAAATTAATTTAAATTTAAAAATAATAATTTGAACATAAATACTTTCTAAATTCATTTGATTTTATCATAATTAATTTATTAACATTTTGCTCTCAGAGATAGAGTAGGGTTTTTAAATTGCAGTTCCCTAATGGAGAGGAGATTTCATGACTTGTTAGGATGACTGGTTCTATAGGTAGTGGATGGATGATGGTCAATGTGCATAAGGTAAAGGGTTATCTTTTGGAAATTATTAGATCATGCACAGTACCTGTTCATTCATTACCCAGCGAGGGAACATCTTCATCATATGAGACAAAGTGTGCATGTATTATTATTTTAGCTATCATTAAATATTAGGATTCAAATTTTGCGTGTCTGGGATTCTATATTAATTAGATGCATGTTAATGTTTAAGAATACACGCAATTCTTAATAGCAAATAATAGGCTCTACAGTATATAGGGGGAGCAAAAAATAATTCAAAAATCTCTACGCTCATGCATTTATTTATTTTTGAGGGTTTAGGCTTTCTGTGTCGGAGTTCTTTGACGTTCTCTTGGATTGACGCTCAATTGTGAATTGGTTCCTCAATACTGGCATAGGATGTTGTTGTTCGTATCATTTAGGTATAGGCAGGGCTCCCAGGAGAGGATCATTTCACTTTTGACCGTTGTTCAAGGGAAATAGGAGAATTCCTCTATCGTATGTTTCTTCCTTTCGCGCATTTGAGAGAAAGAGTGGCTTCTCTTTCTCCGAGGCTCTGTCGGTCAGTGCTGAGTTCTGGGCCTTGGTTGTTTCAGGACAGAATGAGTTAATGTTCAAGATGTTAGGAGTTCGTATAGGATGTTGTTAGCTTTTAGGGTTCTTTTTTTTCAGCATGCATCTTGAACAACGTCATTCTGTTTCTGAGATGAGCAATCAAGGGGTATCTTCAGTATTGTATTGGCCGGGCTTCCTTCCTAACTCGAGAATGAATATCAGATCAATTGTCTCTGTTCTTTTATAGCTCTTTAGTAATTGACATTGTTTAGGCAGGTAGACGGAGATTAATTGATCTGTACATTGAGTGTTTGTATGAGTGTATGTTTCTTTCCTCCTATACTCTCCTTGAGTTTTAGGGCGCGTTTTCTCCGTTTCGTTTCCGTTTGATATAATAAATGAAGGCTTACCTGCCTTACGCGGAGTGTCCGGGTTTCGCGAACGTCTCAAGAAAGAAGAGGAACTTCATTTTAGAATTAGATGGCCGTCCCGGTCATAGATAGTGTGGGATTAGGTTAGATTTTAGGAACAAGTCCTCGTTGAGCCGAAAGAAGTAGTCTACAGGGTAAGTTAAAGAAATTTGAAATATTAAAAAAATTTTTTTATAAATTAATCTAATTTTTAATTTCTTGTTTTGTTTTAGGTTAGGGTGGAAGTGGGGGCTGAGATCGCCAATATTCTTCACGGTTTAACCAAGTTGGACTTTTGTAAGTAATATTAATCTTTTTAAATCAACTAATTTAACAAAACAAATTAATGTTTTTACTTTTCTCATTTTTCTTTAAAATTGAACTTCACAGTACAAACTCTTTCTTATCAAATTTTTTGTGACTCCTCGTTCCTCTTAGGTTTTTTTTTTTTTTTTGCAATTTACTCTATTATAATTGAATTGGATATTCTATACATAACTTATATACAATTAGATGAGATTTAAAAGATATTAATTAATTTCCACGATAGTGTGGGGATTTAAATTTGAAGATCTAAGAACCATATAAAGAGAGAATAGGGACTCTTTACTAAGATTATCATGGGATGGATTTTACTCTTTAATTTTTTTTTTTTTTAAACACTCACGCTTTTTTCCCGTTGACACTCACACACATATACACACAGTCTTCTCAGCAACTCAGGCCATATAAGACCTTTAACGATAACCGTTAATATATATATTTGGGATCTAGGCATTCTTTTTTAAGCCATTTGGTATCTAAATGTCTTAAATAAAATCATCGGACTGCCTGGGACCCGAACCCGCGACCCTTGGTATAGAAGGCCAGCATGCTACCAACTCTCCAAGCCCGAGGGCACTCTTTAATTTAATATATATTAAAGAAATATGTATATTCATTGGATGAGCTTGTGGCTTTATTCTCGCTATTCCAACAATGTATAAAAATGTATGTCTCAGAAAGCTAACAACTAAGCGGCATTTGACTCGCGTCAGGTTGGTCATGTCCGTTTTAAAACAATACAATTTATGTATCTGATACAATCCCCCGTATAGACCTATATTAAATTTAAACCAATTAATTTAAATAAATATTATTTTTACTTTCCGGGATCCTAACCCAAATAGCCTATCTTGGGTTTTAAGGTTTTTTATTTTGACAATTTCTACTCTCGACCTCGGATTTGAAGTAATTTAAAACATGCATTTACTTATTTCTACTCTTATTATTATAATTATAAAATAATGCAGTGTTTTGAATTTGATCTCTTAATTAAAATCATAAATATCATGAAAAAGTAGAAGAGGAAGATGAATTCAGACTAGAAAAGCATTCCATCCACTCAATTTTGATAATGTAAAAAGGGAATTAAAATAGTTTTCTATCTGAAGTATATAAAGTGTTGGGGGAGATAAGCCAAGCATGAGTGAGTGATCTCAATTCTTCAAGTCGAATGGAATCCATATGAGAGTTGCTCTCTAATGAGTCATAGTGAGAGTATGAAGGAAATTCTCACTGCTCCTTTCGCTCCTTTTATTCCCCTTTTTTTTTTTCTTTCCCTTCTATTCTATCCTTATATATCTACACACCTTAACTCTGCATGGATGAATCACCGTACTGCGTGTTGACATCACTTAAATGAAATACGAGCCAATTACAAAGCTGAGACTAATCAAGGGACATTTTTATTTATAGGTGCTTAATTATTCACTTTTTTTACTAAAAGCAATATAAAACTTACTATCAGAGTTTAGTCTAGACGAAAAATATGTAGATGTTTTATCGCTGGATTATAAATATTTCTCTCCTTGAAAGAAACTTAGTTTTTTTTCCCCTAAAATCTTTTATTTTCTAATGCAAATATTTTAGCACAAAGAAAGGATGACATTGATTATAAAACAGTATCAAATATACATGAATTATTAGTAAAAATTTTTTAAGATACATTCTTCTCTTTGTGTTGAATTCTAGGAGATAAAAATTTAATTAAAAAAATATAATTTGTTTGTTGCCTCTCCCCTACCCCTTCTTCTAGGCTTCTAGACTAGTTAAATTACAAATAAAACTTATAATAGATAGCAGGGGCGTAATTAGAAATTTTTTTCGGGGGGGGGGGGAGCGAACTCATTTTCAAATACCTATCCCCCTTACACAAAAATATTTTTAAAATACCTGCTATACTTCAGTCCCAAAGGCCCGGGCCTTCATCTCAAAGACAAATTTCCATTCAATTTTTTTTTTAATCCAAATTTTTCCGTTTTCTCCTGAGCCCCGAGAGGCACGGTCCTCTCAGAGACCAAAGTTTTATTAAAAAATTGCTTATATATTAATATATTTCATTTTTTTTCTTTTATTTATGCCACGCATTTTTTCAAAATAAAAATATAGATATTGTCCCGTATATATGTATATAGATTCGAAAAATTTCGGGGGGGGGGGGTCCTGGCCCCCTCGGCCCCCTTTTATACGCCCCTGATAGATAGTTCCACATTTTTAATTAATTTTTTTTTTTAGATCAATGAAAGTATCAAACAGGATAGCCTCACAGCCATTTCTCTCAATTTGTTATAAATTTTTTAAATTTTCCCTTTTCAGTCGCAAAGACCCCCCAGACCATTAGGATTTGTTTGTATAATATTAAATATAATTAATAAAGGGGGACGTTCTACACGCTTCTTTTTCGTTGCCTCCCAACCGAAAGTCAGCCTTGCTTTGTCTTTGCTTAACAGCAACCATCTTGGTGGCTTGAATAAGGAATGGTAAGAGCAGGGAAGCCAGCCTTCTGTCGGCTGCCCTGCTGTTAGCAAAACCTCATTCAATCATCACCATAGCCATTTCTTTTCTTCATTGATCTTGGTGGCTGTTGCTCTGCTCTCTTGTCAGGCCTTCTGGCCCCATATTCTTAATTATAATTTCATTCAACTACTATTTTCACTAACTAATATTTCATTTTCAATATTTTTTCTAAAGTATTTTATTCCGGAAGCAGCTATTACTCACTCGCTTTATTTTTCATTGTTCGATTGTTAGTGAAAAACTACTTTTCTAAAGTTTCAGATTGTGTTTTTCTCATATTTACTCTAAAACAACAAGAAAACATTATAAATAAATAAGGATGTTTAAGTTTTTTCCTTTCGATAATATTAATTTTAACATATTTGATTTTTTTTCTCAATCCTTGTTCTGTCCTTCGGTCTTTTTTGTTCCAAACATTGAACGTTGATAAGGTTTCTTTTTTCTTTGATAAGAACAAGATTGTTTATTCACTGAGTTGACAGACAGACAAACTGACGCCAATTATTATGTTTAAAAGACAAGAAAAAAAAGTATACCAATGTAAATAAATTAAAATTTCATTCAATTTTTTTCCCAAGTCTTTTCGGCGTATTAGGCCATTTAGACTCTAAAGGATAATTACCAGGTTTATTAATTAATTGAAAATAACTGGATTGTTCGAGTTGATTAATTACATTTTCAAAAGGAAGTTTACTAGATGTTCTTTTGATGTTCAAAGGTGAAAAGTAAAACAATTATTTGTTTTAGTTTGGAATTTATTGCGACTGTTTCTGTACATAGTTTAACAGTTTCGGAGATAGAAATTATAAGCATATACCATCATAAATTAGAGTAGAATTTTTAATCTTACAAATTTTATTTGTTATTTATAACTTTTTTTTTTAACACACACTTTTTTCCCATTCACACACAAATACACTTTTCGGCAACTCAGGCCATATAAGACTTTTTACGATACTTGTATTTAATAATATATATATTGGGGATGCAGGCATATTTATTTAAGCCATTTGGTATCCAAATAGCTTAAATAAAATCATCGGGATCCGATCCCACGACCCTTGGTATAGAAGGCTTGCACGCTAGCAACTACACTACTGCCCGAGGGCTATTTATAACTTATTTAAAACAAATAATTGTTTTATTTTTCACCTTTAAAAATCAAAAGGTATATCGAGTAAAATTCCCTTTGAAAGTGTTTATTAATTAAGATTATATAAGTTATATTCATTAATTGGTCCAGGCATATTTATTTATACCATTTTGCTAACCAAATGATTTAAATAAATTCATCGAACTGCCTGAGGTTCAAACCCACTCCCCTTGGCATTTAGATTATCAATATTGACATGATTTAATTTGTTTAATGAATGTATCAGTATGTTAATAGATGTCCAAAAACCAAACAAATCCTCTATTGATTTGATTCTATAGAATATTTAAACCGAACAGCTCTTAACATTCAGGTGTCACTTATTTTTTGTAATCATAATATAAAGATTGACTTGTTTAAAGTAGAAGCAATTAGAATCTATTAAAAGAAAACCTTGAAAATTTTTTTATTTTTTTCAACTATTTTTTTTTTTTTTTTAACACACTTTTTCCCATTCACACTCACACTCACACACACACACATACACACAGTCTTTTCGGCAACTTAGGCCATATAAGACTTTATACGTTAACCGTTATTTGTATAATATATATATTTGGGTCCAGGCATTCTTATTTAAGCCATTTGGTATCCAAATGGCTTAAATAAAATCATCGGGCTGCCTGGGATCAGAACCCTCGACCCTTGGTATACAATCTACTCCAAGCCCGACGGCTTGAACTATTTTAGATTCTAATTTTTTCACTAATCTTTCATAAAATTCCATCTCATCTATAATATTATTAACATATTTAAATAAGGATATAGACTAAATAAATCAAAAAGGCCTATATAAATTAGAATTTTGGTATAAATATTAAAAGTAAGTTTTAAATAGATTTCTTTCAAACGATTTTTCTTATCATTAATAACCTCATTTTATTTACCAATTTATTTAGACACCATTTATCCTTATTTATACTGTAAATATTTGTGTATATATTTATCTCTTCAAGTGTGATATTTATGTTTTAAGTCAATTCTGCTTTGAAATCTAGCTTTTCAATGAATGAATCGACATCTAGTTGCAAATTTAAAAAATCTGGTGTGACTGGTCGCACAGCACACAACTTTCTCTTACCATTCGGCAAGAGATAGTTGTATTTTGTGCTTTCACACCAGATTTTTTGTGTCGGTACATTTCAAAGAGAATCTTAAAAATAATTGATTTTTGAATTTTAATCAAAATCGTTGGAACGTGGAATCGTTGGTTTTGAGAAAATCGAAAAAAAAAAAAAAAAAAACAACTGGAAAGTGCATCAGTAAAGTATTAGTAGACCGGGTCTACTCTTTGGGCGATTTTGTTTAAAAGCTTATTTTTACGGTCCAGGAGGGTACAAAACTTGAATATAAAATTTCAACCTCCTAGCTCAATTCCTTCAAGCTTAAAATTAGACTCAGACCCACAGAAAGACCAAGTGCGAAAACCACTTTTTTGGACTCAGTGGACCTCAAAACGTGTATATCCATCAAAATCTCGACATCGAATTTTTGACATGAATCCAATACTTTCTCTATATATTAACCTATATAGAGGTAAGAGAAAGTAAAAATCTGAAATACATCAGTAAAGTGTACTTCAAACAATTTTTACGAAAAATTTTATTGATGTACTTTTTAAAGCAGGAGGCTTAAAGCAATACCATCGAATACATTCAATTTTTCAACTATTGAAATTGTATCAGGTTTATTACACGATTTCAGTTTTCGTTAAAGTACCAATACCTCCATCTGTATTTTTTTCTTGGCGATTGATTGTCCTGAGAAAGGACGCGACTGGCCTCCGAAACGTCGACAATCAAATAAAGAAAATCTGATAGAAATTGATTTTATTTTTCCTGGCTGCCATCCGCTATATTTATTAAAAGAAAAAAATTATTTGTTATTGTATTTCACACGTATTTCCCACCATATCTACACCTTTTATATCTTCACCAATCCTGGTGGTTGGGAACATGTGAATTCATATTCTCCAAGGTCTTGGGATGATTATTTTAAATAATTTATCTTATTCTTCACTATATTATTCGCTCAAGAGGTGATTGACACTTTCCACTATTTCGAGAAAATCCAATAAAGTTATTTGTTGTCTTTTCTTCTTTTGTATTTTTTGCTTGATTAAAGAATACACAAAGGGGCATAATTTGTATGTCATGCGTGACTGACCATTTGAATCCTATTTTTTTTTTTTTTTTTTTTTTTTTTCGTTGAAATTCTTTTTTTTTTTACTATCTATTTCATAGCATAGTGCATGTTTGATAGAATCGTTTTTTTTTTTTTTTTGTGGTATTTTTTCTCAAGAAATTCAAAAGATGTTTATTTCGTTAATTCTTCGTTCATTCAATTAAAGAGAAATTAAACTTTGTAATTTATATAATTTATTTCATTAATCAATGTATGGATGGAATTCTCCAAGCGGATTAAAAAAAAAAAAACTTACTTTTTCCTATTCACACTCACACTCACATGCACAAAGTCTTTTCGACAACTAGGCCATATAAGACTTTATACGAAAACCCAAAATATATTTGGGGTCCAGGAATTCTTATTTAAGCCATTTGGTATCCCAATATAAAATTGGTATCCAGATATAAAATTTTAACTTCCTAGCTTTTTCGTTCTTGAGATATTTTGTTCACAGACACAAAAACACATGCACACACAAAAAGACAAACCATGTCGCGAAATCCACTTTTTTAGATTCAGGGGACCTCAAAATGTGTATATCCATCAAAATCTTTCTCTCTATATATTAACATATGTGACCGTCCACATGAAAAGATACCAAATCTTCACTAGGGTCAAAATTGAGTTTTTATGTTTTCTGTACAGAACACATACTTTTGAGCAAGCAGGTATTTTTAAAATTTTTTTATCATTGTTTGTTTGGAAGATATGAATTTTTAAAATTTTGGTTATGAAAAACCTAGTTTTGAGAAAAATGAGTTTACAGTTTGTTTGGTCCCTTTCTCTTATCTCACCTTTGCCGTGTTTTTTCATTTTTTTTATTTAAAATACATTGATTCTGATGAATCGAATATTTCATTGGATAAGATGAACTAAAGAATCGGAATCAGTAATCAAAAAAAAAAAACATCGATTTTTTTGAACTTTTTTAATTAATCCGCTCTCCTAAAAAATTAGCCCAGTGAAGATTTGGTACATTTTCATGTGGACGGTCACATATATTCTAAGGGCCGGTTGCTTCATCCTGGGTGAGTTTGTTAGCCCCGGGCTAAATGGCTTTTTTTGTAATGCAGAAACCCTCTTCCGGGGGAACAAATCATGTTCTGTTTGTGAAGTTTGCAACTCCATTAAGGCATCTTATAAAAATTATTAAAAATAAAAATTGATATTATCACCCATAATTTAAATAAATATTATTAATATACATTTAAATATAAGAATTTAATTTTTTTTTGCTAAAATTTGAAAATTTTCAAAAAAATAAACAAGATTTATTAGTATTCACATAACAATTAGTCAATTGTTCCAATCTTCACAACTATTTTGACAAATTTTCAGCTGTGTGGCTCAAATAAAGATAATTTCAAAAAGAAATATACCTTTTATTTTCACCTAACAAGAAGTAATATCAACTGAAAATATTCATATAAATATTTAATATCAATTTGCATTCAATTTGAAAACAAATAGTTTTATTAACAAGACAATGTGCAATGCCTTAGATGAAGTTAGGAGAATATTCAACAACTTGCAATATATCCTGGATATACGAGTATAATCCTGATTCACATAAAATGAATAATAACAAAAAAACGGTAGATTCCATATTGCATTTATATTATTTTTACATTTATATTGGTGAAGTTAGGATGCTTGAGTTCATAATACATGTTCGTACGTGTCAACCCAGGGCTAAATCTTAGCCCCACCTTTGGGCCTGGGCTAACTTTAGCCCGGACCTTGGCTCCAATTCCCCATATATCTATATGAAATTACTCAAAAGTGAGGTTAACTCAGGGCTAAATATGGCGACGAGATCTGATGCAAGCGGGCCCTAGCCTATAACATATTTTATAAAATATACAACATTTCATCATTTTATTGATAAAATAAGTAGAATATAAGGTAAAATAACAAATATATGTACTTCTAGAATACTTCTTTTAGCAATAAAATGATGAAATATCGTATATTTTACTATAAAAATAAAACTGAAGTGGGTTTCTGCACTACAAAAAAGTCGGGGCTAACAAGCTCACCCAGGATGAAGCAACCGGCCCTAAGAGAAAGTAAAAAGTTAATTCTATCTTTCTATATTTTTCTTCTTATTTTTTTAATAATAATCTATTGCAATATCTTACCGTAAATTAAACACTTTTTAATCTATTCTTTTTTACTTGTCTGGACAGGTGTCAGATTGACGTCATAATCCGCCCAAGAAGAATAGCCAAGAGGTTCTCTGCTTTTAGTGTGCCTCGAGAAGACCTGTCGATTACCTTGCCACTGCGCTGGACGGCTCCAGTATTTCCCTCATAAATCTCAGTTTATGTGAGTAAACCTTAAATTTCTACTTTTCTAGTTAGGCCTACTAATAAATATGAAAAAAAGGAACTTCATTTTAATGTTGAAGACATTAATATATGTATTTTATCAAAACATCTTCTAATTAAGAGAGATTTAATTTTGTGATATACAATAATACCCACAAAAGTTATTCAAGGTTCATATGAAACTCTTGTCTCGCCTACAAACGACCCAAATCTGCAAGAGTGTGGGCTCTCGCGAGCCGAGCCGAGCCAAAATCACCCCATGGTTTGCATAATCTGAGGCACGAGCCCGATTTGTTAGAGACCACACACTTGCGGATTGGCTTGTTTGAAGGCGAGCCGAGCCTAGGGCTCCGTGCAAAAATACGGCGTGTATGGGCGTTAAAAACTTAATCGAGATTATTATCAAGATTTAGGCTTGTCGATATAAAATCATAATCTCAGTCAGATCAAGCTAAAGCATGATTTTGATAGAGCCAGACCGGGGGTCTGGCACATATACTGTATATGAAAATATGAAAAGCATGGGCGTAACTAGAGAATTTGGCTGGGGGGGGGGGTGCATGGGACCAGCTATCCTCCGGGGGGCCTCGAAAGTCCCATATTTTCTCAATTTTTCTTGGGGCAAGGAGCTTTCTGGGGGATGGGGGGCCACGAGCCTTCTGCCCCCCAGGGGGTTGGGCCCCACCGTCACCCTCCTAGTTACGCCTATGATGAAAAGTCCTTAACTTTAATCATTATTAAAATTTCCTCTTGATATTTTCAATGTCGATAGAACTCCGATTCTCCAAAATATTTCACTGGTTTTCGTTAAAAGTGTTTTTAAGTTCTCCTATATACTCTACATAATGTTTCAACTATTAATAGTTTAAATTCAATTTGTATCTTTACAATATACAATTTAAAGTCCCAACTTTCAATCTGATGGTGCAGAAATATTCTTTAAACCGAGATGGATTCCTCTTATCCGCATGAAGACCTCCAAATCACGAACATTTGTAAATTAATGTTAGATAAAAACTTTCGCGGCTTGTGGTTGGAAATCCCACCATCTCCGCTTTACCAATGTCGACAATCTCATGACAAGCCTAATCATCATTATTATAAATGGATTGCCGCACAGCACACAACTTTCTCGAACAACTCTTAACAATCCAAAAACCCCTCAAAAAGCGTTGATATAAGATTAGATAAGCTATTGTTTAAATAAATCATTTGATAAATTTATAGAGATTTGTAAAATTAATAAAGATATAGATTTGTTAGCTATTGGTTTGGTAAGCTATTTTCTAGCAACCGACATTAGAGTCTATTGAAAATAATTTAATTTTTTTTTTTCATTAGGAATTTATGGTTGAAATTTTAAATGTCTTGGGGATTTATCTGTCCTCCCTCATTTTATTCATATTATTTTAATTTTAAAATTGAAATCCGAATGATTGAACTGGCATATCTTGGCTTTTCAAATATCCAGATTCGCCCTTTATATTCCTATTCTTAAGGCGGCTACAGACCTAACTGCAAACTTTACAAGCATGTACAATCTTTTTGTACAAGCATGCTCAAATTTCTTTCGGCACCACAAGGCACAACCATGCTTATGCCAACAACAGTTTATGCTGAAATTTAACCTAAAACAAAGCGAAACAAAAGGTTATTTATTCGACGATAACAAGAAATACCCACCACTTGCTTTAAACAGAGACCCAATAAATATTAATATTTAAATCGAAATATTAAATGAATTAATAATATATAGCCTATTAAATAAATATCACACACATATCAAGACGACTATAAAATGGTGGAAGTGCCTACTATAAAGTGTTTTGCTTGCGCAAAAATGTTTGCATGATTAAAATCGATCATCAAGCGGCTTGCACAATTATTATAAAATGCTTGTGCAAAATACGTTACAGTTTGCTTGTGCAAAAAGATTGCACGTGCATGCTTGTCAAGTTTAGACCTATTTCAAAAACATTCCAAAGAAAAATTTAAAGGTGTTTTATTATTTATATTGTACAATACTTGGATAAGTTGAAAGATTTAAATAATGAGAGACGCAGCTATTAAATTTTATTTATTTTATTTGATTAATTCATCTCAGCTGACGTTACGGTCCGTGTATGGATAGATCATCCTTAGAAGTGGCCAGGTTGAATGTCAGTAAAATTATTATAAATTTAAAAAATTTCATATTCACTTCGAATTCCTGACCAATCAACGTTCTTAGATTCAAATTTATGTATTTATATTTTTGGTCCATGAGCATGTTTCTTTAGTAAATCTATATTGTTTCTTAATTTTCGAAACAAAAAAAAATTATTTAAATTTAACATATTTCTTGAATAGACCTATATTATTTTGCAAGCGAGTTAGGAGATCAAAAGAGCAGGAGGCAGGATTGCTTGTTTCACTCCCCATTTAACCTAAATTTATGCTTTGTTTGAACTGAGAGGGGGATCTTGTCGTCGACGTCGACGAACATGTTAGAGAGAGATAGAAAAAAAAAGAGGACACTCCACTCATATGTATCATTGTATTGTGTGTGTGTGTGTGTGTGTGTGTGTATGAGATGTGGTGAGTGCGTCATCGATAAAGAATGAGGAGTCAAGCTCTTTCACTCATTCTCTCTCTCTCACTCTTGGGTATCATATTTAGGAAAAAAAAAACTACGTTTACCATTTGTCAAAAAATAAATAAATACCAAAGATATTCTAATCATAGCGAATTTTTGTTGACACTTGAAACTTAACTCACGGGATATGAGTTTTTTCTTTCTTAAATATTATGGGAACTATTAAACGAAAGCTCATTTAATATATAAATTATTGAAATAATTTAGAAGAAAAAAATGCCAAAAATGCAAAGGAAATTTTACTCTTTGGAATTGAAAACAATTTTCCGACTACTCTTCGTAAAAATATTCTTCAGACATCCAATTTTCAAAATAAATTATACAAAAAATACAAACAGGAGAGTCGTAGCAGTGTTATGGAGGTACATTCAGTCTCTACCAAGGAGCTAGAGCCTTAAGTATATGATATAGTAAATGGTATATAATAAAATAATTTTAATGACCGAAAAGGCAAAATAAAATCTGGAACAGATGATTTTATTTTACCTTTTCGTTCATTAAAATTATTTCAACTATATACTATATATACCATATAGTAAAGGTTCTACCTTCCAGGTGGGGACTTAATTGTGGCGCGGTACAAGGAGAGGGTAAAGGGGGTAATTTCACCCTCCCCTGAGATTAAAAAAAAAATATTTTTCTTGGAAATCAAATTGAATTTTAAATATAAAATTTTAAAAATTAATACTTAAAAATTTGAATTGTTTGTATTTGTAGATAGTCGTCAAGAAAACAAAATTAAAATTCTGGTGTGCTGTGCTTGTCACACCAGATTTTTTGTGATGACATATTTTAATCAAAATCGTTTTAGCTAATTTTTAGAAAATCGAAAAAACTGAAAAAGTGCATCAGTAAAGTGCTAGTACTTTTTGGTCGATTTTATTCAAAAACTTCTTGTTACGTCTCAGGGGGACGCCAAACTTAAATATAAAATTTCGATCTCCTAGCTCTTTTCGTTCTTGAGATATTTTGTTCACAGACAGACCATGTCTCGAAAACCCATTTTTGGATTCAGGGGACTTCAAAACCATCCATCAAAATCTCGACATCGAATTTTCGACATGAATCCAATACTTTCTCAATATATTAACAAATATAGAGATAAGAGAAAGTAAAAAACTTAAAAATTTGATTTGTATATATATATTTTTTTTACTTTCTCTGACCTCAAAGATTGTGTCAAAAATTTCGATATCGAGGAAATTGATGGAAATACTCGTTTTGAGGGTCCCTGATTTTAAAAAAGTGAGTCTCTCAAATGGGGTGGCGGGGTGTGTGTTCAATTCAATTTGACACAAAATGTGGTAGACATCTAGTGAATGCAACTTTAAATTACCGAAAGTAAGACAAAGTTTGTGATGTGCGATCAGTCACTCCAGGCAAAAAAAAAATGTACTCACCCCGAAAAAATCGTCTGAATGAAAATCAATAAATAAATGCAGGAAGCCAAAATGAACAATTGCTAGAGCTGCGCGCAGACACTCAACCCCAACCGACCTCTGACCGAAGTCTTTCCCTGAACCCAGCCAGGAACTTTACATAATTTCCAAGCACTAACTACTCATCTCGCGTTCATTTTTAACTAATGAACTAATCCACTCAGTTCTTTTATTCAACAAATAGTCGGTAACGTTTAATTTTGAATAAAACTTGGCCCACTCTTCATTGATGCCAGAGATATTATATAATCTTTTTGTTCTTAAATTACGATTGAAAAAAATTACCTTGACTCACCCAATTATATTTGAAAAATTCATTATTCTTGAAAAGAAGAAAATACAGTAGTTGAATCATATGGGAAAAATAACAAAGGCTTCGGTCTATTTGAGTCACCAGATGTATGCTCGAATGACTCACTAAGGTTCATTTATTTCTTAGGCACTCGTAAAATCCAGGAAATGTCATCAAATAGTTTTTTTTTTTTTTATTAAATACTGTATTTACGTATTTTTGATTTTTTAAACAATTTTTATTTTTACTTTCTCTTACTCTATAAATGAAATATTTTAAATTTGCTACGTTGGCACCTCGTCTCACCACTGTGTCATTATTTTATATTGACAAATTAATTTCCTTCCACATTAATTAACTTTTTTATTAGGCCTAATTTGTAAAAATGAAAAAACAATTTTCCTCTCTCTCATTTCCCTTAATTGAACGTTTCAGGGACTCATCTAGACAAATCTTGTAGTGCATATAAATGCATATTTCAGCAATTTACGTCTTATTTTATTAAATTGTAAGGTGATACCTTACTGAGATCTAAAAAGGTTGATTTTGAATTTCTCGGCATCTGGGGCCATTTCTTTATTTTTCTAAATTAAAAATTTAAAAAATCGTGTTTTTGTGAGAAATTAGAAGAATTTTAGAATGTTTTTTTTTTTTAATGTGATTTTCGTTTGCAAAAATTTTGCGGTGAACCTACCAGGGAGAGAAAGAAATGTTCCCTAAAAGGATGATTCATCCCATAACTTTTTTTTTATAGATATGGAATGAGTTATGACCTCATCAATGTCCCCTTTCTGAAATTTTTTTACTTGTATTTTTCCTTTCTCCTCCTTTCTATTCTTAGAAGATAAAAAAAATTTAATAATAGGAGTGATATACTCTACTAATTAATATAGATGATTAACAAAAAGTTTCCTTGTGTGTACTTTAACTTTCTCTTATCTATATATCGATCGCCTGCTGAGAATCATAGTGACGAAAGACCGAAATTCAATTTTTGAGTTAAGTCTAAAATGTCTTCTCTTTTTGGGTGATAACAATGTAAGTGGCGAAAATATATTTCCATTCTATTGATTGTGGCCCATTCATTTGTTGCCCTGCTATTTAAATGTATGTTTATAAAACTTTCAAACGCCTTTTCTCGAATTGTTGAATTTCGGACTTTCGCCCCTATGATTCTCAGCAAGGCGATATGTTAATATATACAGAGAAAGTATTGCATTCATGTCACAAATTCGATGTCGAAATTTTGATAAAAATACTAGTTTTGAGGCCCCCTGAGTCCAAAAAAATGGGTCCGCACAATGATCTTTGTTTGTGTGTGTTTTCAAAATAAAGCAAGAAGGAAATTAGCTAGGAGATTGAAATTTTATTTTTAGGTTAATACCCCCTCAAGGGGGTTAAGGCGCGAAAATTAGCTTTTAAATAAAACGGCCAATAAGTACCAATACTTTACTGAGGAGAAATGGTTGCCATGGTAACAAAATTTAAATATTTTTCATCAAAAAAAAAAAAATGCAAGTAGGAAAAACATCGAAATTTTTTTTTAATTTTCACACCTTTTTTTTTTTTAATTTACGTAAATCATAGGCTACTTATTTTTCATATCGGCAGAATTATATAATTCTAATTTTTTTTTTTAATGTGATGAGTAAGTTTAGTTGTTTATAATGTAATTAAGTTGGCTATAAAATTATAATTCTAAAGATTTTTTTTTATTTGCTTAGTTAGTTCAACATGGATAAAAAAATATAAATAACAGGACCAAGTTGGCGGTGTCGCCTGCAAGTTAGGCATTCTGTGAATTCCCTGGGTACCATTAGAGCACTCGCTTGACTCCTGGGGGGAGGAGCCTAATCAATTCCCTCCCCTCATTTTCAGGGTGCTGCTTGCCAAAGACCTTCATCTACTTATTAGTCCATTAAACTGTTATATAACCCTTAAATAGTCCTTGATCCGCATTTAAAATATCATTATCTATGCTTGAGTAAAATATATAAATTTTATTCTTGCCTAGGAAATAAACAATTTCTTAACTCCAATTCGTAAATGATTAACTTTATGAAAATATTTTTCTTCAACTATCCTTCTCATTCGCTTATATTCATCCATTCTTAAGAAAAGTTTTTCTTAGTGAGGATTTTACTCTAGTGTTTTATATAGGATTTCTAAAGTTGAAATTTTTATTTAGATGCAAGGTGTATTATGCTTCTTTAAACAACAGAAAAATATGATTTTGTATTTTCCGCATCTGAGATTATTTAAATCAAGTCTTCCTTTAATTAATGAAAGTAATATGAGAATAGGAAAGCGAAACAAACTAATTTTTTCGTGATTGTCATTTGTATATTCTTTATTTGTGGCTCACAAGTTAGTAAAAAATTTTCTTTCTCTTTTACCTATATATGTAAATATAACTTATATAGAGAAGGTATTTCATTGATGTCAATAGGATTTGATTAAAATACCCAGAGTTCAAAAAAGGGAATCCCGCAAAATTTGTTTGTGCGTGTCAGGGAACTAGAAGATTTTTTTAGGGGGGCAAAATTTAATTTGCCGCCCCCTCCTTAAAATTTTCTATATAAAATTCATATCATTTTACCTTTTTTTAGTAAATCTTTCTTCAATTGCCCCCCCCCCCCCCCTGATATCTGCCTCCCGGGGCACTGCCCCCCCCCCTCTAGACCGGCCCTGGTGCGTGTATGTCTGTAAACAAAAGATCTCACGAACTAAAAGAAGAAGATTGAAATTTGATATTTGAGTTAGTTACCCCCCCCTGGGACGCCAAAATAAGCATTTTAAATAGAAAAAAAAGTACATCAGTAAAGTACTCGTACTTTTTGGCCGATTTTGTTTAAAAGCTTATTTTCACGCCCTAGGTGGGTCTCTAACTTCTCTCTAACTATAAAATTTCAGCCTCATAGCTCAATTCCTTCATGCTTAAACAGACAGACCATGTCGCGAAAACCACTTTTTTGGAGGACCTCAGGGGCACTCAAAACGTGAATATCCATCAAAATCTCGACATCGAATTTTTGACATAAATCCAATACTTTTTCTCTATATATTAACATATATGGAGGTAAGAGAAAGTTAAAAACAGAAGTTTAACTCCATAGACACCGAAAGACCAAAAAACTTTTTTTACACTTGAATATTCCGGATGAAATGTCAGGTTTTTTTATTAGTTAAAATATGCATGAACATTTTATTAATATAATATTTTAATTTATTAATCTTATTTAGAAACTCTAATCTCTCTTTTATCATTTCTATTTTGAACTTGAAACGTTTTTTTTTTATTCTATTTATTTTTCCCTATAATATAAAGCCTAATTTTCACGCTTGAAAGGAACAAAATATCACATGTGTATAGAAAATCCCTTTTCAAGGGCAGGAACTAATCATTAGAGGATTGTGTGATTTACATAATAATAAAACGACCAAAAAGGGGTTGAATGAAAGGACGAAGTGCTGACAAAAGAGAAGGGAGGTCAACAACAACAGGGTGTCTGTCCTCTAACCTCTGATTTGAGTATGTGTGATGTTAAAGTCAGTACAGTGGCGGATGTTTTTTTATCTTCCCCTTCTTCAGAAGAAGACTCTATTAAAATTCATAAAAAACGTGTTTCTCTTAATATTTTTTTAATTCTAACCATCACAAAAAAGATTGTAACGTTCAACGGTACCTAATAATAATTTAAAATAGGTAATATATTTGCCCTCCGGCTTGGGGTAGTGACTAGCGAGCTGGTCTTCTATACCAAGAGTCGCGGATTCGGATCCCAGGCAAGGATTTTTATTTAAACCATTTGGATACCAAATGAATTAAATAAGAATGCCTGGACCCCCAATAAATATATATTAATAAATTACGAGTATCGTTTAGGTCTTAAATGGCCTAAGTTGCCGAAAATATTGTGTGTATGGGTGTGTGAATGTGAGTGTGATATATTTTAAATAACACTTATTATTTTTTTATTTTTACTCAAAATTTGAAAATGATTTATTCTATTTCTAATCAATTCTATGTATAAAAAATCTAGCAAGGGTAGTCGCACAGCACCCTACTTTCTCTAAACCTTCGGTAATTGAAAATTGTGTTCTGTGCTTGTCACACCAGATATTTTGTGCCGACATATATTTTGTTTTCGCCGATATTTTTTTTCTAATTAATTCGTTTTAAGGGATTTTTCGGCATCGGAGGTCATTTAGACCCCCGCCCCCTGATTGGTATCCAATTCAATTGAAATACATTTTACGCCGATATATTAAAATTAACGGTAAAATTTATAAACATATTAAATTAAAATATATTGAATTTTTTTTTTTTTTTTTAACAATTTTTTTCTCACTCACACACACATTCACACAGTCTTTCCGGCAACTCAGGCCATATAAGACTTTTACGATATCCGCTATTATAAATATATACAGGTATATATTGGGGTCCAGGCATTCTTATTTAAGCCATTTGGTATCCAAATGTCTTAAATAAAATCATCGGACTGCCTGGGGTCCGAACCTGCGACTTTTGGCATACGCACGCTAACCTCTACACCAAACCCCGAGAGCTATATTGAATTTTGTTTCCATGGCAAACATTTATTTCTTCTATCTTTCCTATAAAATGCAAGAGTAAAGTGTGCTTCAAACAATATAAAGAGCAAAATGAGAATATATTAATATTTTAAAAAGCATCTAAAAAATTTATGAATTTTATATATTAATAGTATTGATAAATTTGTGGATTTTAATATATTGCACTTTTTTTTTGTATAAAACAAGAAAAAAAGTCATTACCATGTTTTTGTTTACAATTGTGCAAAAGAAATGCCCCCTATCTCAGTTTTAGGCTAATTGCACTTGGTTCCTTCGTGCATAACATCGTCCATATGTTTGTTATAGTCTAATCGGAATCTTAAGCCTTTGTAGATTTTTTTTTACTTTCTCTTACTTCTATATATGTTAATATATAGAGAGAGAAAGTATTGGATTCATGTCAAAAATTCGATGTCGAGATTTTGATGGATATACATTTTTTGAGATCCCCTGAATCAAAAAAAAGTGTTTTTCGCAACATGGTCTGTCTGTCTGTGTGGGGAACTGTGAACTAAATATCTCAAGAACGAAAATAGAAAGGGGGTTGAAATTTTATATTTAAGTTAGGCACCCCCTTGGGATGGGACACGAAGCTTTTGAACAAAATCCACCAAAGAGTACTAGTACTTTAATGATGTACTTTTTCAGTTTTTTTCGATTTTCTCAAAATTCGCTCTAAAAAAATTTAATTATTTATATATTTTTTTTAAATTAATTAACAGACAAAAAAAGAAAAAAGTAAAAAGGAAAGTAAAAAACAATCTACTCCCTGTATTTGCTATTCTCAATGAAGATTTCTCCCTTATTTGTATTTGTATGTAAATAGAAACCTCCTTCAAAGGGCGTATGCGGAGATGGTTAGTTCAATTAGTCTGTTTGCTCAAGACCGTGAGAATCGCGCTTAATTGATTGAACCAACACCTCGAAAGTCTGTTTGAGCTCCTATTATTACACTTTTTCTCTCTCGCTCTTTTTACGATTGGGAATGAATGAAAGCCATTCAATAATCATTTCATTCATCAATAAGTTATGTATAATAGTATTATATAATTTCCAGAAGATATGGGATTTATCTAAGCGCCAAGATATTATTTTTTTAATAGCCAGAAACTTGATCATTTAATTGAATATATTTTTTTAATCATATAAAGAAGGGCATTCAGAGAGATGGCATTTATTAATATTTTTTAATCTAACACCTTTAAACAAAAAAAAAACCTTGATGAGTTTAAAAACAAATTTGGGTCAACATTAAGGATAAAACATTTTGCTTATCAAAGAAATTGTACTAATTGTGACTTTAAAATTTTTAAATTTCATTTACTGGTGAGATTACTGAATACTAGAGACCGGATTTTAAGCAAAATGCTTATTGCTCAATTTTATTTTTCTACACGAATTACGAAAAATTAAGTGTATTGAGATTGAATTTTTTATGCTTTTTTTGAGTTTTCATACTTTTTTTTCTACTTCGTGTTTATTTTAACTCATTTTACGAATATTTATACAATTTTTTAAAATAATTCAAAACATTATTCAGCAAAAATGTTCATGTAAAACAAATCCTTCGGCAACTTCGCAAATCGCGCCTTCCCTACTCTGGCTCGGGCCCCCTGGACCCCCCGACTCAGGCTCGGGCCCCCTGGGCCCTCCTACTCTGGCTCCGGCTCCCTGGACCTCCCACTCTGGCTCGGATTGGAAAACAGTTGCTGGTTATCTTTTCTCCATAACCTTAAATATATTATGTAAAATTGTAATGAAACCCCCGGGCCGCAAAATGTTCAAGGGGATCCACGGGTTGGCCACCCCTGCATTAGACTGCGAATTACCCTGTTAATATAACATTTAATATGAGTATAAAGACAATTTGCTGGTACCATTATGAGTAGTGAATCTTCTGACTTCTCATCTTCTCATCCATTATTACTACCCATAAAGTAATATACACAATGGACAGATAGTGACTGTATAATTGATAAGTATGAGCAGGATGGCAACCAAGAATGAAATTAGACAAAAAAATTTTAAGTCGGCGATTGAAATGCGGTTCTTTTAAAATAATGTCCTACACGCGAGTTAATTCCGGTAAAGGAAGCCCTCTTTATAATCGATTTCGAAACCGTATGATTTTAAGGCACAAAAAAAAGCAGTCGATAAATATAATAATAGACCCAGCCGATTAAATTTTATTCATCGTAGGTGTTGATTATATCAAATAACGCCCTCGTTTTTGCCATTAAAGCCTGGAAGGGTAAGGGGTGTGGTGTTACTTTGGACTGGTAACCGGAGCCTCATACAGGTTGAGTAGCCTGCATGTTGCAAGTATATAGGGCGGGATATCGAGTGGCACTCTACGGCAGATGGTCCAGCATCCCTCACCGAACACAAAAAAAAAAATCCCTTCTAACCTACACTTTACGACCTACCAAAAAAAAAAATTTGATCTCATCTCTTTTATTGATTAATACATTGTTTCAGGGAACTTTTTTCTTTCATAAATATTTATGTCTTCATATTATTTATCCCTTTTTAAAAAATATATAGAAAAAAAATTAATTTTGATCAAAACATTATCATTAAAATATGTATGATTTGTCTACCTTATTACAGAACTTTTCTTTCGAAATTTCTTAATTGAAAAATTAATTAAAATGAAAAAATGTAGGATGTATTGCTCCATTTCTATTGCCATTGTATTAGAGTGTTCAAAATGAATAAACAACGGAATTTTATATATGAAATTCTGTTGTTTCTTCATTTTAACCCCCCCCTCCTCAAAAAAAATTTAAAACCTAGAAATTAGCTTTTGAAAAAATATGCTGCAGTCTTTATTGACTTATTATTTAGCAACAATTGTAAGTGACGTTTCGACAAATATTCAAAAACGAACGTGTCGAAAAGTTTCTTAATAAGTGAATAATAAAGTCAATAAAGACTGCATTCCACATAAATAATATAATTTTATGAATTAATTAAAAATCTGGCTTGATTCCTTTAAAAATTTATTTCGTTCTATTACTGTAGGTCTAATAATCATTATTATACACTGTATAAAGCGCTAGTCATTCATTTCCTGTATATGTAACTGTTTACAACTCTCTCGCTGGTTGACCAGAGTCTTATGAAGTTGATTCAGAGAGAGAAATTTAAAACTTTAAAATTTTGCATTTGCTCGCCGAAGATGAGCAAGGGGGTCCAGAGGGCGTAGCACCCTTGGGCGGGCTTTGTATGGAATAAAATATATTTAACATTAGAACAAATTTATAGGCTATATTACTATTTCGGTTATTTTTTATTGTCCTTCAAAACTATTTAGGCCCCGAACAAATTTTCAAAATTAATTAGCTAATAGTCAAATTTAAAAAGTCTCTGGTGTCTCCGCCTGTATATTTCAGAAAACCTTTTCAAGATCTGAAACAAAATTAAATTTTGTCAGGAAATTTTAGGTTTTCTTCATAGTCGTAGATTTTTCTCGATTACCAGGTAGATTGTTAAGCAAAAAAAAGTATCATGAATAGACTTAATAGAACCCTCTTATGGTGTATTATACGGATTAACAAACTTAGTTTTTTACTTATTTATTTTATATTAAAAAATTTCTTCACTCGATTTTTTTTATCTCCCTATTTATAAGCCTCACATCAGCAGCCAAGCGTGTTATATTGTCTTTCTTATGCATCAAATCCTTAGATCGTACCTACATCGTTTCGGAAGGTAGGCCTAGATGGAGGCATTCAATTAATAATATCTCGAGGATTTTCATTGATATTCAAATTCAACATTAAATGTTCTTGAAAAGAAGTAAAACTACTTATCCATTTATTAATTATTACTTTATTCAGGTAGATGAGTAAAAAAAAAAAAAATTAAAAATATTTATAGAAAAACCTGAATAATTTCTTAAAATAAAGAAGATTTTTTTATGTGGTGGTCAAGATTGAAAAGTCTGTTGATATGTATTTTTACTTTCTCTTACCTATATATGAATAACACAGGGTAATAGTGTTTTTGAAAGAGCGTTTGTTCACGTCAGTGTATTAGTAACAGTGTTTTTTGTATTATGTTTATTTATATTAGTGTTATTCGTATTAATGTTTTTTGTATTATTTTGTACAATGGCGGGCTGCCCTATGGCCAACAGGCAAAATAAAAAAAAGTCTGTAGTGGAAGGCAGAAGTAATTTCTTCAATGATTGATATTAAATAAGTAATTAAAAAAATAATTTATTTTAAAGCTTAAGAAGTAAAAATATTTTGATAGACTAACGAGAAATTCAGTGGCCATTTTGACTCCGAACAATATTATTATTTTCGATTAGTAAAAATGAAGTATAGATGATTTTTGCATTATCATATTATTTTAATAATACTGAATCGAAAGAAATTATAAGCACAGGTGTCGGGGGAGGTTTTGCACTTGACACATGTCTGAAGCCACCTGTTGAGGGATGCAGAGGGAGAGGGAGGCTGTGATGGCCAAAAGAAAGAAAAGAGATGCACCCTCCGCCCTCCAGGGCAATAAGAAGAGCAGCTGACGATCGGCCAGCTGCCGAGCAGCTGCTGGACCAGCGAGATCTCTGCGCGCCAAAAACCAGCCAGACTCTTCAGCACCTGTCCTCCACCTCCGACTTCCCTTAATCTTAACCACCACACAAAAAAAATCTTAAAAACATTTTTAAGAAATTATTTAGATTTTTTCTATCTTTAATTTAACATACTTTTTTAAACGTATCTGACTGGTATTTTTAATAAAATAAAGAATTTTTCTAGAGTCGATGTCGAGATTTTGATGGATATACATGTTTTGAAGTCCTCTGAGTCCAAAAAAGTGGGTCCCACAAGTTGGTCAGTGTGTCTGTCTGTCTGTGTGTAACGATTTTTATCATGAAGGAATTGATCTACGAGGTTGAAATTTTATATTTAATTTAGGTACTGATGTACTTTTTCAGTTTTTTCAATTTTCTCAAAATTCGCTCCACTGATTTTGATTAAAATTCAAAAATCAATTATTTTTTACATACTTTTTAAAAATGTTTATTCTCATTTTGGCCTTGAAGTGTTTTGAAACACACTCAAGGGCAGATACAGGGGGGTAAAGGGGATAATTACCCCCCCCCTGAGATTAATATATATATATATATATATATATATATATATATATATATATTTTTTAATGTAAAATTTTAAAAATTAATTCTTAAAAATTTAATTTGTATTTATATTCTGGCAAACAAGTACAGAATGCGCCTTTAAATTACCGAAATAAGAAAAAATAGTGTGCTGTGCGACGAATCACACCAGAATACCCCCCCCCCCCCCCCCGAGAAACACCTCTGGATCCGCCCTTGAACACACTTTACTCTTGTACTTCATAAAAATAATAGGAGTTACGAGGTTGAAATTTTATATTTAAGTTAGGCCCCCTCCTAAGGAGTGAAAATAAGCTTTTGAATAAAATCGGCCAATAAATACTAGTACTTTACTGATGTACTTTTTCAGTTTTTTCGATTTTCTCAAAAATCGATTTTGATCAACTTTAGCTGTTCACATCCTAACAGCCTACAATATAATATTACAAATATACATACAATTGTTAAAGATTTATTATACAGTGTATTGTAGTATATCCAATGAGCTTATTTTAGTAATCACTAGTTGTGTATTTTATAGGGTCCGACCGAAACAAGATTTTCAGCCGAAACCGAAACCGAAACCGAATATTCGGCCTCAACCTTAGTTTCGGCCGAAACCGTAACCGAAACCGAAACTTGTATTTCCTATAAAAATTTTTTTTCATTTTACTTTTTTTTTTTTTTTTGAATTTTTTTTTTCCCTCCCGTGAAAATCATTTTACCTTTTTTTTAGGGAGACTAAAATTTTTTTCTCCCTCAAGAGCAAATTATTTGACCTTTTTTTTTTTTTTTTTTGCATGCGAGTCTCATCCCATTTTTTCAGACTCTGGTTTCGGCCGGCCGAAAGGTTCGGCTACTTTTTGGCCGAAACCGAAACTACGGCCGAAACCATGATTTTTGGCCGAAACTGGCCGAAACCGTAACCGAAACCGAATATTCGGTCGGTTCCTAGTATTTTAGTAATCACTAGTTGTGTAAATCACGAAATAATCCATCTCCACGTTAACAATTATTTCATCCTGAAGATAGGAGCTATGCTTTTCCGAAACTTCGACGAAATAATTTAAAATTTTTTCTTTTTATTTCTGCTAGCTGCCTTGCCTATTACAATCCTGCTCAATCGTGACCACAGCCATTTTTTCTTCATTGATATTTTAATTATTTTATTATGCTATTACAAGTGGTAAAGCCCTCCAGGGGCCCTCTCCCCTGGACCCCCTTGCTCGCCTTCGGGGAGCAAATGCATTAAATTTATTCTTGTTCATTGTTTGGAAATTTTGCATTTGCTCCCCTTCGGCAATCGCAAAATTTTAAAGTTTTAAATTTCCCACTGACTCCACTTCGTGTAACACAGCGAGAGAACAGACACATACACACAGAGACACGAAGTCAGTGGTTAGCGCTTTATATAATTATATATAGTAATGATACATGGACATACTTTTGGTATTTAAATTATTATAAAAATTTTTCATTGCACTATTTGGAATCCGAACTTCCCACCATTTGATTTTTAAGATTATCATTATTACTATCTTTAACCTTTCGACGGCTCTGAGGTGATGGGGGTGGATTTATTAATATAGGCCTATAATTTTATGATGGAATAAAGCTTATAATCCTGAGTTGAAGACAACTCGAGTTCAAATCCGCCTCCTGACAAAAAAATTATCCAACTCTATTTGAGATGTCTCCTCCTTAGGAAGGAAACGGGAACCCATCTCAGTATTATTCTCATGATAGTTACCCTAATAGAAACTACAGTGTCAGTTTTGAGACAAATGACTGAAGAGAAGAGATTGTTTATAAATGCTATAATCTCTATATATATAATTAATTTATATTCCTTGAATATTTTACTAAAAATACAGTATAAAGTACATTATTTTATTTTATTAATTTAATAAACATGCTTTATGAAACTGATTCAATCATCTTACGTATTTATAAATTAGCTAAAAAAGTCTTCATATAAACCTTTTATATATATATATAAAAATATATACTTAGACTATTTGCGATGTTTTTATTAGAGTTACAACAAATAACGGGATTTTATGTTAATTTTTTCTGGTTTGACTTGATTTTATTTGTTTATAATTTATTCGAAATTTTATTGCTCCTTAATGAATGAATTTATAAACAGTTTTGTTGATGAATATTTATAAGATTTGGGAAAAAATTTACTATTTAATAAAAAATAAATAAACATTGATTATAAATGTGAATTGAAATAACTATATGTTGAAAAATATCAATTTTAATATGCCAGGGGTGAGATAAGTTTGAAAGTCGTTCGATAAAACAGAATTTTGTAAAAAATTTTTTTTTCTGTAATCGAAAGTTATGTACTGTGCTTTTCACACCAGATTTTTTTGTGTCGAGATATATTTAGTTTCCGCCGATATATTAGAATTCAAGAAATTTATAAACATCGGAAAATATTTATATTTTGTCACCATGGCCTCCTATGAAGCACAAGAGTAAAGGGTACTTCAAAAGACTTCAATGGCAAAATGTTAATATAGATTTTAAAGATCATCTAAATAATAATTAATTTTTGAGTTTTAATCAAAATTGTTGGAGCCAATTACGAGAAAATCGAAAAAACCTGAAAAAAGTACATCAGTACTAGTACTCTTTGGCCAAAATTTTTCATGAAAATTGTTTGAAGAACACTTTACTGATGTTGAAGCATTCGTAGCCCAGCGCCATCTATGAATCGCGATGTCAAGTTTGGAACTTAGCTGCTAAGGGCAACTAAATACAACAACTACATCCGCCGAAGGGGAAATTTGTGTGCTGTGCGACCAGTCACACTAGATTTTTTATAGGCCTATTTTTTTAATGAATTTTGTCTTAGCTTTTTTGTAAATATTTTTTATTATTTGAAAGTATCAACTTATCTAATAGATCACTATCTAAAAGAATAGTATAAAGAAATAGATGATATGTTTGACGATATCTTTTTCATGATGACAAACGCATTTCTTTCGGCTCAGGTTGCAACCTTTAATGAGCCTTGCGGCCAATTGATATTGTTTCGAGAACATTATACTCCCGGGAAACAGAATTCTTTGGATATTACTCAGTGGCGTCATTTTAACTTTTTCTTGGGTGGGGGGGGGGGGGCAAAATTTTTATTTTTTTAAAATTTACTTACAAATAGGTACTCAAATTTGGCCAAAATATTTAATTTAATTAATTGTTTAATTTTGTACCCTTGGGCCCCCTTGGGACGCCAGCGTCTCCTTTTGGACATAATGACGAACTATCTTCAAATGGCATGATCTCTTGTTCTAGGGATCATCATCGAGGGTTAAACCTACACTCCTGGTCACACAAAATCTACCTGATTGAAGGCCGGAAGAATTTGTTGAAACTTCATTTTCGATATTTTGAATAAAGCAATTTATTTATTTAAAACTCTTCATCGTTTATCTTATTCTAATTAAAATATTTTAAAATATACATACTATGTTACTACAAAAAATTTGTTTACTAATGAATTTTTTGAGAAATTCAAGAAAAAAAGTTTACCCCTCCCCCTGCTTGGAAAAAGTTAAAATGACTCCATATTGATTATCTTATTAAAAAACTCAGGATTCGCAGGGACTTTGCAGCCAGGAGATTAAATAAAAAAATCTTTTATTTAATTTTTTATTTGCCGACGTTTCGGTCGCCAATCACGACCTTCATCAGGGCAAATATTGTTAATTATACACGATCTTAGGTATCTTATTATTCATTGCAATTAAACACAATTTCTTTTTTAACTTTGATATGTACAAAATGTTATCATTTACTTGCTGCTCGGAGGTCTCTTCTTCAAAATCGAGCAGCAAGTAAATGATAACATTTTGTACATATCAAAGTTAAAAAAGAAATTGTGTTTAATTGCAATGAATAATAAGATACCTAAGATCGTGTATAATTAACAATATTTGCCCTGATGAAGGTCGTGATTGGCGACCGAAACGTCGGCAAATAAAAAATTAAATAAAAGATTTTTTTATTTAATCTCCTGGCTGCAAAGTCCCTGCGAATCCTGAGTAAATCTCCACAGCCAAAAAACATCAATTTATCTTATTAAAAAATTTTTTTTTAATTAAAGACTTATTCAATTTAAAAGTACTCCGAGTACTTGAAAATACTGAGTTAGTTTTGAATTGATTACCACAACTTTGTTTACAAATAAACCAAATTTATTTATTTAAAGGCAATTTGATGAGTCAACGGAGAAAATAAAATTGAAATTTCATGAACGTATACAATTACTGGGTTGATTCAGTTGAAATATATATAAAATAAATACAAATAAAATTGCCTCCATTCACTCATTTATATTCAAGTGGCTCTGATGAAAACCCAATAATGATTCATACTTACTTCCTATTATACCTCTTGAATCTATTATTATTATTTATAAATCGTGATGTCATAATGTCTTTAACGGATCATGAGTCGCGATTATTCGTTGAACAATGCATGTATGCCTAGATGTCAATCAATGGGGGAAAAAATTCTAATTAAAATGAATAAATGCCGGGGGGCTAGTCAACAGAGAAGAGCAACATCCTCCAAGATCGCCCTACTTCGGATGGTTGGCCCCAAGCTACCAGAATGTGGAACGTTCCTCTGTTGCTTGAAAAGTAAAAAAAATGATTAAATCTGGAATAAAGTACAATTTGGCGGATCTGACATGTTTAAGGTGGGATCACACCGGGGCCTGACTTGTGTTTACTGACTGGGGCTCTAACCGAGGTTGAAATTTTATTTTTAAGTTAGACACCACCCTGGAGCGTGAAAATAAACTTTTAATCAAAATCGGCTAAAGAGTACTTTACTGATGTACTTTTTCAGTTTTTTCGATTCTCTAAATTCGCTACAACGATTTTGATTAAAATTCAAAAATCACTTATTTTATAGATGCTCTTTCAAATGTATATTCTCATTTTGCCCTTGAAATCTTGTGAAGATCACTTTACTCTTATACTTCATAGGAAAGATAGAAGAAATGGTTGCCATGGGGCCATAGGCGTAGCCACGGGGGGGATTTGGGGGTTAACCCCCTCCCCATTGGACCCAAGCCATGATTAGATATTTAAGCTCTATAATACAAAACACTTTCTCTCTCTAAATATTTCATATATGGACCCTGTTATGTAATGGTGTGTCAAAGACCAAACATCGAGTTTTGAGAAAATCAACATTAAAGTTTTTCTGATTTAAATTGTTTTGATTAGATTATATATCATTTTTTTTATCAATTGTGCAAGTAAATACTGCAATTATATTGTGCAAGTAAATGCTGTAATTATGGCAGATATTCATAAATTATCTCCCACTTGCCGTGAAAATTTTTATTTAATTAGGCCTATAGTTTTAATTTTTATTAGCTTTAATTAAAAACTAAATTGAAATATTCTTTTTTAAAAAAATCTAAGATAATTATTCATAAAGTTAAAAGGCTGATTATTATTGTTTTTTTCCCTTTTGTCTTCCTAAATGCCCTAATCACTTGCGGCTATCTAATGTCGTATTTCCTTATACATCAGATATAAAGGAAGTACAATGACTTGTCTTGTATTCAAACAGGAAGTTAAGAAGAGCGAGAAAGAGAGAATGAACTCTAATCTAATAATTTATTGAACCATCATTAAGGGCTCGAATTTGCGCCTGTTCCTCGCACATATGCACACAAAACATTTGGTTTATGCACATCACCTGTTCAAGAGCATTGACCTGCAAAATAAATTCTTGGAAAATGTTTAAAAAATCGTGGAAAAAAAGGCGGAATATCCGAAGATTGAAAACACCACCTTTAGATGTTTTCCAGAGGTTATTTTCAATTAATAAAGAGGAGAAAAATGTAAACAACTAGCGAACTACATTAAATTACCAAAAGTAAGAGAAAGTTGTGTGATGTGTCAGTCACACCAGGCAAAAAAAATTAACCCCCTCCTCCCTAAAAACTCCTCTGGATCCGCCCTTGTCTCCAGTCAATCTAATGCGTGAGAGATGATTACATGTTCCGTTTGAAATACACCCAACTCTATTTTTACACGAATTTGAAATAAAACGATTCACCAATAAGAGCAAAAAAGATTTTTTACACCAATTTTTTAATCACAAATTTTTTTTAATTCTAATTTTATCAGTGTCTTACAGAAACTTATGCATAATTACTTATTTAGGCCTACACAATTTTTTTTATTTATTTTTTTTTTTGGAACGAAGTTCTTTAACGCGGCTTACGCAGAGTGAAATGGGAGAAAATGTAACGTAACAAAAATGCGTTCCTAACAAAAAGGCGTTCCCAGCGCCCGAGCAAAGGCGGAGGAGGGCGAGATTAGCCGAAGTCTTGGCGAGGCCACGCCCATCTCCTTCTCTTTATTTCCTTCTATCTACCGTACTGGCACTCTCTGATTGACCGAAGATTAAATAAATCCGAAACGTTTCAATTTCCAAGAAACTTTTCTGTTGATCCTTTTAGTTTATTATATAAAATAATATCAGCCCAATTATTTGATTTTATAAATATACGTGTTTTTAGATTTATACCATCAACCCCTAAAGGAGTAATAAAAAAAATCAAAAGATCAGACCTGATGATGATTAATAAAATTCATTCCTTGACTTATTTCATGTTCTTCACTTCCTTTTTGTTTTTTTAATTTAAAAATTGTGCAATTTATACAGATGGTCAATATAAATACAAACACAATAAGAAAAAATAAGGTTAATGGCCAGGAAGACGGTGAAGGAGAGGGAGGTCGGATGTTTTGCTTAAGGAGATATTCACCCCATCTGCTGTATGGATAACAATCGGACACTAGGAGTGGAATAATTGCCAGGTTGATGACTCGTATGAGACACACAGGTGGAATGGCAAGTGGCTACGCGAACGCGTACTCTCTGCCAAAAGGGCCTTATTGCATGGCAGGCACGTGCCAAAGGGAGGGGGACACCGACCCCCGGGGGTCATCGGTCGTCGAACTATCCAAAAGGCCAGGTGCCAAAGCCACGCCAAAAAAAAGAGCCAGAAGGCCTTCTGCAAAAAAAATCTATCAACAGACAGAGGTGTTGAAAGAAATTCCATCGAGGATTTGGGGGATTTTTTTTTATTTATTCTCTGAAGATTCTTTTCAATAGCCACAAATGAACTTGTAATGATGCTGTTGGGGATTCTTTAAGATTTTCAAAAGATAAAAATTTAATTTTGTCAAAATGAAAAGGCCAAAAGGCACATCTCATCGTTTATGTTAAACAATTGATTGAGAAAAAAATTTATTTTAGAAATTTTTTTTAATTTTTCGGTCATATATAACTATAAGAGAGATAGAGATAAAAGAAGAGCTTTTTTAATCGCACCAGTAAGATCATAATAACACATACTGATTTTGTTTTTTAAGATTCATAAGTTGAGATTACTTAAAAAAAAAAAAAAAAAAAAATTACAAGAATGTGTTGTCTCCCTTAAAAATATTTTCACTATAGATAAAATCTTTCTCATTCTGAATAATGAAATATTATTGTATTATTAATAATCCTCCGGACTTCTAGAGATAGAAAAAGTTCATACTGTACTTTGTAACGTTTTTACGTTATTAAACTCATGCGTGTTTTACGATTTTAGGCTTCATAATTTTCCATTTCTTAAAATTACATGCATGATATCGTCATTGTAAAGATTAATGGAACGTGTTTAATGGGTTTATCTCGCTTCCTTCTTCTCTCTCAAAGCACATATAAACAAAAATTATTCTTCGTTCAGATTTTTATGCTTGAATCTTTTCCTGGTCGTCCCCTGCCTGCTAAAAAGCGGCAACCCAAAACACAGCATTGAGAATTAAATACGTAACTTTAATTCGATTTTGGATGTTAAGTGACGAGCTTTTTGTTCTGATCTAGTTTTTATTTTTTCATTTAACCAACTGGCATTTTTAAAAAGTAATATGAGTTTGCCTACTATTCCATTTCGCATTCCATACTCCCAATGGTGTTTGGATTATGTCTAGTTAGCTCTGTTTAAAAAGAATTTTGTAACTTATTTGCCTATTGATTTTTTTTAAACTCTTTTAGAGAAATAAAAGAGATAAATTAAATTTTTTACCTCTAGTCATTCCAAAGGCGGATCCAGAGGTGTTTCTCGGGGGGGGGGGGGGTAATATGGGGTGACGCTGGTCGCACAGCACACAATTTTTTTTTAATTTCGATAATTTAAAGGCGCATTCTGTACTTCTTTGTCAGAATATAAGTACAAATCAAATTTTTAAGTATTAATTTTTAACATTTTACATTAAAATTTTTTTTCGAAAAAAAAGTATTTTTTTTTCAAATCTCGGGGGGGTAATTACCCCCTTGTATCCGCCCTTGATTCATTCAGATAATAAATTGGGGTATAAACTGGGTATAGGCTATTAAAATTCAAGCACGATAGTATATGAAAAACGATTAGCGCTCGAAAATTCATATTTTATTGAACAGTGTAGACTAAAATAGTTATATATTTTTTAAAATTATATTTATTTCCTTTAAATTATATCGTAATATATACTGTATATATACACAATAAAATAGTATAAATGAAACCCATTAACTAGGGGACAAAGCCAGTGATGTTACTGGGAGTTCAATTAAATTAGGTATATATTTTAAGGAATATATAGATATACTTTCTAATGGTTTGGTTTGATTCTTGTGGTTACAGATTAGAGGCTACTACATGCTATCAATTCGTAAGGCTGAGAAATCTGATCCTGTCAGACGTGGTCCGAGCGCTGGACGGTTTTATTTCCTTCATTTGGTGAGTACTCCTTTGGAGATAAATATTTTGTTCAACTTACGGTACATTTCTATTTTAAAAAAATTTGATAGACAACATTTTCTCTAAATAATTTTATTTTTTTGATGATTTATGAATTTAATTAAAACGCTTCTTTTTCTCCTTTAATTTTTTCAAAATATAATTTAATATATATGCCTATTAACTTCTTACCAATTAATTTTGTTTTATTAAACAAAATCTATATGATTTTGTCTTGCGAATTTTAATTACTTTCAAGGGACATTGACTCTCGAACTCTCAACATGTCCACATGCCTTTTACACATACATGTACATTGCATCTATATATCTTTAAAAAATAAAAAGTTCATTGACATTTTATACACATATTATTGGCAGGAAGTTTAAGTTGTTGTTGTTGTTGGTCAATCGGTTGCCATCTGCTTGCGCTTTTTTCTTCTTAAGTTTGCATGTTTAAAATGTTCTTTTTTTTTAATTCGGTGTTTATAAATTGTTAATACAAATGCCTGTGTGTGTGCGCTCGTATAAATGATTGAATTTACCAAATGGCTTTAGAAAAAATATTTGAAATAGTTTAAAAGTCTCTAAGTTGTTGAGGAAAGGCCTCTCCCATATTTCGCCAGAGTATCCCTGCAGATAATAGTCTATTATTGGGGTCTAAAAATGTTTTTGAATTATTCACTCTACTTTATTTGTTGCTATAATTTTATTTATTTTTTGTTTCCCGGGTACCTTTCATTGTTTCGTGTGATATTCCTCACAAATGACTTACCTGTCTAAATATTTTTGGAACTTAAATGATGTTCATAATATTTCCTTTGTTATTTTTTTTCTATTCATTTCTATTCTATTTTTTATTATCATACTTCACGTATACCGATTTCACTCTCAAATGCTGAAATTGTATAAAAAATCTGGTGTGATTGGTCGCACAGCACGCCTCTCTCTCTTAACTTCGGCAATTGAATGTGTTCTATGCTTGTCATGTCAGATTTTTTGTGTCAACATACATATATTGATTAATAGTTTTCGGCATCACATTAGCATTCAAGATACAATATTTATAAACAGAAAAAATTTATATTTTGTTACTATTGGAACTACTTCCCCTATCTTTCCTATGAAGTAGGCCTACAAGAGTAAAGTGTGCTTCAAGAAAAATGAGAATATACATATTAAAGTGCATCTGATATATAAATTTTAATCAAAATCGTTAGAACGAATTTTGAGAAAATCAAAAAAAAAAGTTTTAATTGAGGTGTATAGCTGATAATATGATTTATTTAAGGTTCAGGAAATCTCAAATGAGCAACGCAGCTAGTCGTTTTTCAATTTTATTCAAATGCAAAGTGCCAGGGCCAACGTTTCGGTCGCATATAGGAGATTGAACATAGATTCAGCCTTGATGATGGTCCTATATGCGACCGAAACGTTGGCCCTGGCACTTTGCATTGAAAAACTACTAGCTGCGTTGCTCATTTGAGATTTCCTGAACCTTAAATAATTCATAATTATCAGCTATACACCTCAATTAAATCTAATTCAAGAAGAGCGCTCATCTAACACCTTCAAGTGGAATATTATGTGATGGAGAGATTGAAGATAGAATCAGCCCTGATGATGGTCCTATATGCGACCGAAACGTTGGCCCTGGCACTTTGCATTTGAATAAAATTGAAAAACGACTAGCTGCGTTGCTCATTTGAGAAATTTAAAGACAACAAGCTTTCTATTATACTACTGCCTAATTAGTGAAATTAGCTATAGTTTTATATTAGAAAGAAATAACAAAATTTGACAATACTATAATTTTAAAATACAAAGTTTATTTTCCTTAATATTGACAAATATTTAAACATGAAGGAGGGTATGTCAAGGATCTGAAATGGCTAGAATATTGAAATAAATGTTTTATTTCATTTCTGGTTACCTACCTTACACTATCGAAAAATATAAATAAACTACTTTTAATATTTGGTTGACTGATGAGTTTATAATTATTTATTTTTACTATTAATACTGCATATAAATATTAGTGCACATATAAAAAAAAATATATATATATTTTTTTAGATACATAAAAGTCATTAATTATTTGCGTACTTAATAATCAAACCGGAATATAACAGGAAATATAACTCAACCAATTTTTTTTTTTTTTTTTTTTGTAGTCACTGATAAATTTACGTATTGACCACATCATTTTGGTAACACCAATTGCTTATTAAAATTAAATCCATTTCCTTCCCCCCTCCTTTTTTTTATTTTTGCATTTGATCCCTTCTTAGACACCCAGAGGCAAAAAATTATCCTGACCGGAAATAGAACTTGATCTTTTTCTTTTAATTTTATTAGTTTGAAACACGAAATGGGAATAAATTAACAAAAAAACTTGTGAATTTTATTTACTTATTATTATAGGCTACTAATTTTTTAAATATAATCAAAGTTTTTAGTTATTTTTTAATAAAAAAAAATCTAAACATTTAATTATCAGCAGCAATAAAAAATTAGTTGATGACATGATTATTTTACTACATAGTATTAATTACATAGATCTACATAATTTTTTTTTCATTAAATTAATTATCTTAATTAGCAAAAATATATTCACAAAAAAGCTTATTAAAAGCGTTTTCTTTTTTTTTTTTTGCCCATTTAGCTAACCGCCATTGGGTTAAAAAAATTACAAAATATCATTACTATTAATATATAAGTTAGATAAAGCGCTAGCCATTCATTTTCGGTGTATATCAGCTGTGACAATTCTCTCGCTGATTGGCCAGAGACAGAGATGGGCGGAGTCAGAGAATGAAATTTTGCAACTTAAGTTTACTTAGTTTTACTTTAAAATTTCCAAACACTGAGCAAGAATAAATTTTATGCAATTACTCGCCGAATGCGAACAAGTGGGCCCAGGGGGCGAAACTTAGCTAGGCGCAAAACCCGCCGATGACACACTAGTATTCTATATATTTATCAAATTAATATAAACAAAAAATTAATACAAAATAAATACAAAACGAAAGTCAAATTAATACAGTATGGATAAAAAGCATTTAAAAATCTCTATACGTTAGGATCATTATGGCATCCTCTTATTTGGTTATTCTTAACACTCTTGTCTTTGGTTATTCTTAACACTCATGTAAATTATTTAAATCTTAGACTTACGTGCTTCATCCGACATTTATATTTATATATATAACAGGTATTTGCGTAATTCTTAATCTCCCATGTAGACAAAAATTTTACTTATTTTTATTTTTTATTTATTTATTTATTTATTTTTTTTTTTGCATATTCCATTTTCCATATCCCACCTCTATTATAAATTTTCTTTATTTTTGTCGAATTTCAAATGCGTTTTTAATTTTTGTTTCCACATATTAAAGAGTCAGAATAATGATAGGTTGATTCTAAGAGAAGGGGCGGAGATGAAGATGAAAATGAGCTTCGTGAATACTTAAAATATAATTTGCGCTTCATGTCTATTAGAGTATGAATTTTTTAAATTTTTTAAAAATAATCATCAAGTCAGATATTTATATTAATAATCTTCAGGGAAGGGGTTAGCTAATCTGACGATAAAATTACGAAGGTTTTGTAAAAATTCTTCAAATAAACAATATAAAATACTGATGCTATTGATATCTTAATCGAGATAGAAGTCAGCATAAAATCGCTCAAGAGCTACAAAAAAAAAAAAAAGACTCTGAAGAACCATAAAAAGTGAAGATGGGACAGTAAATTTGACACGAAACTTCTCGATAAATTATTGAAAAATTGAAGGCTTCTATTTTTGACTGCTCTTGCTCTTTTCACTGTACTACATTAACACAGACACTGACTTCAATTAAATAAATATGAAATGTCAAGACGTCTATAAAATGCCAGAGAGTTTTGCTTGCGCAAATATGCTTGTGCTTGATTAAAATTCAATTGAGCATCAATCGGCTTGCACAATTAAAATGCTTGAGCAAAAATTCTTCTACAGACGCTACAGTTTGCTTGTAGAGTGGGCGCCACAAGTGCCCTGATCTGCTCGAAAGTGAAACTTTGAGCTTAGGCAACCAAAATACTTAGCTTTGTGAAGTTCTATCTTAAAAGTAGCTTTTACCTTTCATTTGCATTAAAAAAAGATGATTTATTTATTTTAAAAATATTGGTTTGGTTGACTAAGCTCATGGCTCCACTCTCGAGCAGATCGGGCTCTTGTGGAGCCCACTGTACAAAAAGATTGCTTTGCTTGTGAAGCTACGTGTGTAGCCGCCTTTAGGCTATATAAACTTTAGACTATACTCCCGATATTTAAAATTCGATTACCTATATTGGAGTCCAGCCACATTTATTTATATTTGGTATCCAAATGATTTAAATAAATATTCATCGAACTGCCTGGGATCCTCCGAACTATGTCTATGGTTCAAAATATAATTATCTTTTTAACTTTTTTGATTAAAAGAGTTAAAAAAAAAAAATGTTTCGAAATAGTACTTGACCAAAGAGTTTCTTGCGCTTCTTTTTAATATAGCCTACGTGAGGACGATGCCGATAACAATGAATATTTCTTTTTAAAAGTCTGCAAAAGACTGACGATACTGTTATTAAATAAATATTGGGAGATGTTTTTACGTTTTGTATTTTTTTTTAAGTCTTACTGAAAGATGAAGAGAGTATATACATATATCTAAGAGAAGAGAGAGAGAAGAAGCAACCGGGAAGACTGGCAATCAGAAGAGGCCAGTGGACTCGAAGAGAGTGCATTGTCCTCTGCTCTGCTCCACGGGTCCTCTCGCGCCGCTCCCTTCTCCTTCCTTGCTCCATCACCAAGAAGAAGAATCCTAGTGCGTAGTAATGCCATCATCATCATCATCATCATCATCATCATCAGGAGCATCAGCATCATCATCATCATCTTCGGCACTGCATAACGAATACCAAACAACCGAACCTATTATTCACTCATTTTTAAATCAATTTTTTTTTTTTTTTAATCAAATCTCTGTTATTTTATGCAAATCGCTCTTAAATATCTACTTGTATTTTATCTAATTAACTATTAATATATATATTCATAATGAAGAAATATCGATTGTATTAAAATTGTTTAAATATATTTTCTCTTCATCACTGGCCCTTGAGCAGAGAGAGACCGAAATGAATACAAAGTTGAAGTTTAAATATCGTGCAAGTATTTTTATTACTTTCTTTTACCTATATATGTAATATATAGGAAGAAAGTATTGCGATCATGTCAAAAATTTGATGATGAGATTTTGATGAAAATGTTTTTAGGCCCCCTGAGTGCAAAAAAGGGGGTCCCGCAAATTGGACTATGTGTATGACTGTGTGAACAATTTTGAAGAAAATGAGCTACTAGGTTGAAATTTTATATTTAAGTTAGCCACCCCCCTGAGGTGTGAAAATAAGCAAGTACTAGTACTTTTTTGGTTTTTTTTTTTTCGATTTTCTAAAAATTCGCTCTAACGATTTTGATTAAAATTCATAAATCAACTATTTTTTAGATGCTCTTTCTAAAGTATATCAGTAAAATTTTTCGGTAATTCTTTGAAGTACACTTTATTGATGCATTGTAGTTTTTCTTCTTTTACAAATTCATTTTCCGGCTCTTCCTTCCATAGACCCAAAGTTAAATCCCTATGGAGATTTGCATGTAAATTTTGATTCTTAAGGGGGTTAGGTCCCCTTTGGAACTTTTAACACATTAAAAATTTTTTTTTCTAATTCCTATGAAATTTTGTACAATATTTATTTAGGATTCACTAATGTGCATAAAATATCCAAATATGAGATTAAAATTTTGAAAAATAACCATAGTTTATTTCAAGCAGTCAACATTTAAAATACTCAGAGCCTATGGAAATTTTTAATTAATTGACTTTTTTACTTTTTACTTATGAATTGGAAGTGGTCAAGTTTGAAACTAAGGTGCTATGGGAAACTAAATAAATCTCGACACAAAAAAATCTGGTGTGACAAGCTCGAAGCATAACTTTCTCTTACCAAAGGGTAAGAGAAAGTTGTGTGCTGTGCGCCAGTCACTCCAGATTTGACTTTCTATTAACCATATATATGTATATAGGCAAGAGAAAGTAAAAATTGGATATCCTTTATTTAGTATTCTATTTTTTAAAATAAATTCTAATTATAGTTGCACCATTCATTCTTTGGGTCACATTATTTGAATAATAATTTAAAATTATTTATTCTTACTTTAATTGTTTGTCCACGCTTCGTCCTTAAAAGAGAGGATTTTTGTTACGCTAAATAAACACTTTTCTCAATAACTGAACCTCTAGGGTAGGTCAGACTTATTTACTCTCTATTGTCACCA
The DNA here is from genome assembly GCA_023213315.1 of Euborellia annulipes. Taxonomy (NCBI): domain Eukaryota; kingdom Metazoa; phylum Arthropoda; class Insecta; order Dermaptera; family Anisolabididae; genus Euborellia; species Euborellia annulipes. The sequence goes on from JAKCPI010008284.1 coordinate 89,106, forward strand.
ATGCTCTTGTCATCTATTAACTAATTAGAATCTTTAGTGGTGACGTTACTAAAATATTAAACTTTCTAATGCCGTCGCCGTCTCATATTTTGTTACTCACACTAAAAAAAAAAAACATCTGAGCCCATCGTTGTTTATTTCAATTATTAGGTAGTGAAACGGGAAGTGAACCCTGACAAGAAATTAATGTAACGATCGTTACCTGCGTGCTTGCTACCGGTCAGAGGCTAAACTATGTAGCCCTAATACGACAAATTATTATTATTTTTTTTTAATTTTCCTTTTTCGGTATCTTAGGCCATAGACCCCATCGTTATTTATTTAAAATGATTAGTTGCCAATTCAAATGAAATAGATTTTCTCGCTGTTGATGGGAATTGAACGCCAAATCTGGTGTGACTCCCACAGCTCACAACTTACTCTTTCCTTTGGTAAAAGAAAGTAATGTTCTGTGCTTGTTACACCAGATTTTTTGTGTCGAGATATATTTTGTTCCACATTTTAAAGTACCATGGCAACCATTTCTCCTATCTTTCCTATGAAGCACAAGAGTAAAGTGTGCTTCAAACAATTTTGAGGGCAAAACGAGAATATACATTTGAAAGAGCATCTAAAAAATAATTGATTTTTGAATTTTAATCAAAATCGTTAAAGCGAATTTTGAGAAAATCGGAAAAAACTGAAAAAGTGCATCAGTAAAGTACAGTAATCTTTGGCCGATTTTGATCAACTTCCCGGTCGGGGTGTTTAACTTATATATAAAATTTCAACCTCATAGCTCAATCTTCATATAAAATTGAACACACACAGACAGACCATGTCGCGAAAACCACTTTTTTGGATACAGGGGCAGCGGCGTAACTAGCCTTTGAGGGCGGAGGGGGCGAAGCTCAACTAGGGCGCCGTTTTTTAAGTTGTAATATAATTTTAAAGAAATCTATCAATTTTTTGGACAACCTATCGAAAGAATATGATAAAATCACCGTCCCTGGGCTATATTTTAGATGCCCTAGGCCGCCTTTGTCGGTATCGAGGGGCGCCAAAGGCTTGAAGCGCCTGGGGCGGAGGGGGCAAGCGCCCCCCCTTCGCCCCTACCTAGTTACGCTATTGTTCAGGGGACCTCTAAACGTGTATATCCATCAAAATCTCGACATCGAATTTTTGACATGAATCCAATACTTTCTCTCTCTATATATTAACATATATAGAAGTAAGAGAAAGTAAAAAGGATGTGAAAATGTTACGTTATACGTGACTGTTTATGACGCTATTTGAGCATTAATCAAATTTTTTTGTCGGGAGCGCATTATACTGGAATCCATTGTGTTGTAGTCTTCTTACTGTTTATTTATTTACGTCTCATAATTCATTAATCTTTAATGATTTGCTTAAAGATATTTCTTAAAAGATTCTTCGATATTAATTTTTATCATAGGCTGTACATAGAGTAGTAACATCTTTTTAAAGAACTTGATCCGACTGGCCGGGCTGTAGTACCTTGCAAGGGCCCCTGCCTAGGATCACAGGTGAAGAGATCAACGACTTCAAATATCGAATGAAGCCTCGAATCTCATAGGCAAAAAAAACACAGAAAATTCCTCTTCCTGACCATGGATATATTGTCAGAATAATGCAAAAGACATATGCTGTCAAATTTCATTTGACACCTGTCATGCGAATGACCTGAATGAGAGTAACATCTTCAACAAACAAAGTAAAAAAAAGAAGATTATATCAACTTAAATGCACTGTCAATTAGTATTGGAATATTTAAAATGTAAAAGTACATTTCATGAGTACTTGAAGATTGACATTTGTTTTTTGGAGATAGGCAATTAGTTGTTTCTTTTAGATTAGTCAACTTTTTTCAACCTGCTTTTTTCTTTAAAAAAATTTATTCTTTTTTCCTATCCGTAACATTTTACTTTTCTACTGTATATTTCTCAGTGCAAAAAAGCAATAACTTGATTTTTTTTCCTAATTGGTTGATGATAGGGATCCATAACCTTCTATCAATTTTGAAGCTAATAAGACGTTGCATGCAAACCAATAAGAAAAGATATGTGTTTCCATTTGAAAAAATAAAGTTATCCGCAATTAAAAATGTCAAAGTTCTATCAATAATTACTGGCGCAACAAGAAGCGTATCATTTCGACACACTACCTTTAAGTTCCATCATTCATGGTTAACATAGGTACCCAACCAGGGTTTTCTATGTTTTATGGTTTGGGAGATATTCGGCTGTAACTGAACAACTGGTTTTAACAAAAAGCCGGCCCCCCCCCCCCCCCCCGAGTCCGAGTTTTGAGAAAAATATTTTTTTTTTTTTGGAAAAAAATTTTAAAAACTAATACTTGAAAATTTGATTTGTAGGCCTATATATATTCTGGTAAACAACTACAGAATGCAACTTTAGATTACTGATAATAAGAAAAAAATGTGTGCTGTGCGACCAGTCACACCAGATTACCCCCCCCCCAGCCCCCCCCCTCGAGAAACTCCTCTGGATCCGCCACTATGGGCCACCCGTATATATAGGTAGATAAGAGAAAGTAAAAAATATGGGGATTGACTTCCCCGAGACTTTCTCGTATATTCTTTTGGATTTACTAAATAAGCACTTAATTTTTGTCAAAATTTTTTCAAAATTATTGTATCTCCATTAGAGTTTAAAAAAATATTACTTGCTTTTGGGTTACTTTTAATATGACTGAAAAAAAAAAAATTTTGCAGCATAATTAATTAAAAAGTGAAATAAGAAAATTGCAAACTCAGAAGCTCATAAAAATTAACTACTTATTTTGTTTTATTCATTTATAATTTTCTCTTACACGCTTACTTGTTAGAGAAAATAAATTAACTAACCAATGAAGAGAATACGAGAATGAAAGCTAAAAAGACGGACTGAGGATAATATTATCTTTAATTAATCAAATAAAATTTATAAAAGGAAATATTTGATGAGAAAACAAAAATGAAGAAATTTTTTTTTTTTAATAATATAATAATAAAAAGATCCAGAGGCTCAATGACTCTTTGAGTACTTTATTCTTTTATGTATTGTATTTTTACTTTTCCCTCTGGCAAGTTGCATGGAGCGTCCAAGGTTAGCTGTCTAGCTAATTACATATAAAACGATTACAATAATTGAAATTATTTATTTCTTTGGTATCTTCTAAAGCAGTGGTTACCAACTTTATTTCATACATATATCTTGATTGATGAGTATTCTTATTTATATTATCCTTTAATAAAAATAAAAACAATTAAATTAAAATTTTTACTTCCTCAAGAAGTGAATTCATCATTCGTGGATCGAAATCATTTTTGTTCTCTGGATCTAGGATCGGATCCTTTTTGAAGGATTAGCAATCCTAGATTTTTGCAATCTTTTTCAAAGGACTGTCATACCTTTAAAATGTTTTACTTATTAATAAACGTATATCCTTTTGGTCAATCCAAACGCCTAAAAATCAAGTCTGGCTAGAATTTTTGGATTGCAGATCTGATTTTGGGGATCAGAATAGCTAAGTCTAAATCGGATCTGATAAATAATCGCTAATCCTTTTGCAACAGCCATATCGGATTAGTGGATCGAATATTCCGAACTGCCTGAATCTGCGGATCAGATCGCTAATCCTTTTTAAAGGATTTTGCCCATCCCTGATACCAATGTACCGATGATGTAGGTTACTCACACCAGATTTTTTTCGTTTCGTCAATAAAATTTTCGAATTTTCTTGTCTTTTTTCAATAAAAAAATTAATAAGTTATTTCGTTTTACACACATCCTTTCTCATTTAAATTAGATTTTTTTTTAGCTGAATTTTTGTTGTTATTGTTGTTTAGAAATTGTCTCTTTGAAAGCGCCCCGGGTAAACAACTATTATATATCATTTCCTCTTTTTTTTTTCCTATCTACATAAATATTATTATCTTGTATGTGTTTGGAGTATTTTAAAGAGAGAAGAGGAGGCGTGGCACAGAGATAGAGAGAGAGAAAAAGAAGAGAAAGAGAAAACCGAAACGGATGACGTCTTAAATGATGAGGATTCATTGAACCCAACGCAACGCAATCATGCTGATGATGATGATGATGATGATGATTATGTGTTATGTGAGTGTACATTTGAAGAATTTTTTAAAGCGAGAATGCAAAATGAAAAATTTTAAAATTTCCAAGATAAAAAAATAATGTGGTTATCATTCGGAGCTCCTCTTCTAGGTCAAGGTTTAATTTATTACGACGATGATTGGTAATTATGACAAAATAAAGAAAAAAATTATTATATACAATAAGTTTATAAAAAAAATATAAATAATTCACGTTTTTTCAAAGAAGATATTCGTGAATAAGTTGAGTTATAAATAATAGGAGAGATATGTTTATAGTAAAGTTGTTT